>MU388818.1:345188-382637 GCA_022578795.1 Xylariaceae sp. FL0255 | reverse complement strand
GTTCTGTTTCTTCTTTTTTTGTTTTTTATTTTTTTTTTATTTTTTTTTATTTTTTATTTTTTTTTTTTTTTTTTTTTTTTTTTTTTTTTTTTTTTTTTTTTTTCCCCTTCCTCTTTTTCTTCTTCTTTTTTTTTAATAATGCGCGGATCTCACTATCGAATGAAGTAGTGGGCCAAATTTGAAAGGCCATGGAGAAGAACAACGCGATTGAGGTGATAGACCGCAAAACGGCCATAACTACATAACCTTCATATACTAGACACACATGCAAACAATACCCCTCCATCTTCCGCCTCAGTCCTCGAATTGCTTCAGGTAGCTGTCTGCCTTCTCCCACTCGCGCTGGATCGCCTGCTTCCTGACATCTCCTCTGACGTGGAACTTGCACTTGAAAGGCTTCGGGCTTGTCATGATGCCGTCTCGAAACCCGCTGATGCTGGTGTCCAGATCCGACGTGCCTTCCATGTCGAAACACCATACCAGCTTAGCCATAGTCATAAGCATACTTTCTTGAGCCATGTCTCGACCCGGGCATAATCGTCTGCCCGCTCCGAATGCCCACACTGGTCGTCGCAGACCGTCTACCTTTTCATCCGTGCTGTACCGAAGTCCCTGGGGGTGCCGCAGGTATCGGGAGGGGTCGCATATCTCCGGGTTCTCGTACTCTTCTTCGTCATGACTCATTCCCCAGACATTCAGAAGAATCACTGTGTTGGCCGGGATGAGTAACCCTTGGTATATATCATCCTGTGTTGTGAGATGCGGAATGGCCGTGGTGAAACCTGGTCGCCAGCGAAGAGTCTAAAGGCTTACTGTCAGATGTTATACCAACGATAATTGTAAGACTAGGAACCCTACCTCTAGAATACAGGCCGAGAGGAACGGAAGATCGACTGCATTCGTGTCCGTGGGCATCTCATTCCCGTAGCGGCCGTCAACTTCCTCCTGTGCGCTTCTCAAAATCTCAGGGTGCGTAGCCAGGATTAGTATGAAGGTGATGAAGGCATGGGCTGTTGTGTCAGAACCCCCTTCGAGCAGCAAGCCTCCGATGTAGGCAACATCCGTGTCGCTGTACCCATCTTTCTCCTGCGTGCGAAGCAACCGGGCCATGAAGGAGTCCTCGCTTCTACCCTGGGCCAAATGTTCTGTCGCAGTCTCAAACAACTCTTGATAGAGTGTCTGCTGTCTCTTCCCCAGAGAGTGAGCACGATCTTGCCATCCTTGCCACGGCGTAATGAACTCAGGCACATACTTGAGAAACGGAAATAGATCATACGGGGGTGAGTTTTCAGGTGCCAGGACGCTGGACCATTCGATATTCATGGTGAAGAAGCGGTTCAACCAGCTGTCACTGGAGTAATCTTTCGCGCGTATGCCGAACACCGAGGCCATGATGATAGCGCCATGGTATCGCATGACATGGTCGTAGAAGTTCTCAGGATCTTGCAGTAACTCGAACATGAGCTGGGACGACTCGGCGTCATGAATCGGGCGTCTTTTCTCACGTTCGGCCTCTCGCAAAAAACCCATGACAGTCTTGCGTTCTCTGCGCCACTTCTCTCCGTACGGCATCAGTGCGAGGTGGTAGTCGCCGCCCGATGGCAAAACGAACTCAGCCGGAAGCAACTTCGGGCGTGACGAGTATATGGCTCCTCGCTCTTCGAGAAGGTCCCGGGCAGCCTTCCAGCTGTTGATAACCACGACACGCTGACCTGCCCCTAAGACCAATCCCATGAGACCGTGGGAGCCATAAGCCTTGCTCAGTTCAGTGAACTTGACGTATACTTTCTGCGCCCGGAGCTGATGAAGGTTACCAAGGATTGGCAATGGAGGAGGGCCAGGGGGGAAGTTCGCAGGACGAGATGAACGGGCCACTACGACACATTTGATGACAACGACAAGGAGGAATATCCCAATAATCAAAGAAAGGGGGAAAGCCATGGTGACATTGTGGATAGAGAATGTGTTCAAGATTTTACTGATCAGATGTACTCCCAAGTAAAGGTAGGTGTAGGAAGGGGACGAGCAAGTCGCAACACTCAGAACTTATACTTCTCCTGTTACTCAGACTTATCCATTCAGCTAAGGAATGTAGGTATAGATGGATGTTGATTGCCCTTGTGAGGCCGCAAGCAATGGCCGAGCCTCGTTCTCATATCAGTGGAAGGGGCCAGGACACAATGTGCCTCAGTTTTACGGCGATCACAGACAAGGCGATCGCCCAAAGGTATTGTGGTTGGATTTGGCCCTTCATGCAATGACACCCGACTGGACTCGTGCTGACCACCATTGGTCTCCCTTCCGAGCCCGTGATGAATCGCTTGGGGGTTACGTGGCGGGGGTTTTTAAGACTGTATCCTGAAAGGTGCATTATTGAAAGTGGTGATAGGGGGCAATGAAAAGCTACGCTTTGGGACGTACCTTGCCAAACTATTGCCCCCAGGTCATTACTGAGTCGTATATCACCCCTCCCAAAATTACTACCTGGTATATGAAGCCCAAGCCGCTCTGAGACCTTGATACCTAACCTTCAATCCGAAATGTGATATCTTGCCCCAACTTCCATGTTTGCGCCTCGGTTGTAGGATTCAGCACCTTGATGTTTGCCAACATGAACGAGCTGGGCCACATTACGGGTCTAGCTGAGGTGAGATCCACACAGCCAACAGAGCGATACAATTAGGTGAAGGGCGTTCATATACTCAAATCTAGTGAATATTGTTTTTCAGCTACATGGTGTTATACATCCAATGGCCGTTATCACCTTCCTATCTAAGCCCCTGTACGATATCTTTGCGGCATTGCAGCCTGCAGAAGCTTGGGGGAGTTGGGGGATCCCAGTCCCGAAACCGGATCCCATCCGACAGTGGCGTTCTCGGCGCACCCATGAAGCGAGCGAGACCATTGCAGCCAGTGCTGCCGCCGAGAGTGATGTCATTGAGAGCTTGAGGGTTAGAGTACAGCAGCGGGTTCAGGAAGCCGAGCGTAGGCAGGTTAGCTCTGAGCCTAGCGTCGTTTATCAAACCGACAATACCTCCAAAGACAGGGGCGGCGCAAGAGGTGCCCTCGAACTCTCCCAATTGACCTTGGTCGTAGACCAGGTAACCATAACCTTGCGCAGCTACATCGGGAAACCCGCGACCCTCGGGGTTGTAGTACGGCTTGTTCTTGTTGCCGAGAGTCTTCAAGTACGAGCTAACAGCAGCATCTGGGTAGGCTGGTCGCTTCCAGATCCGGGAAAAGTCACCAGATGAGAAGAGAAGGTGGCAGTTTCGTTCTTGTACGCCGTAGCTCCAACGGATGTAACCCACGGGCAAGCGGCTAGTATTGCGGTTGGAATCTATAATCACGTCGTGTCAGTGGACGCTATGATCAAGGATTACACCAATAATTACATACTCAGTCAAATTCTTGCCATCGTTGGACAGGCAGGCTGATCCGACACCAGAATCACCAGAGGAAAAAATAATGGACACACCACGGCTTCCGAGTTTCTTGAGTTTGTTGTCTTCTTTGAGGCATTGTCTTCTGGCTTGATTAAGACTGGACCTACATAAGCGCTAAGGTTTCCATGTGTGTGTAGTAGGTACGTGATATGAAGTTCCAGCCCCAATTAGGTATTCGCGCGAGGAATAGACCAAGATCCTAGGTGTACTACGGCAAAAACAAACCCCTGCAGGAGAGCTGGTTATCCTCTACATGGATCTAAGTAAACTCGAAGGGTGATCTATCAGTGTATGTCTCATCTCGATTGCGACAATGTCCTCAAGGGTAGATAGGAAAGACAATGATTAACTGTAACCCAAGAGAGGCTGTACTAAGATTTAAGGGATCGAGCTGGCGAATACTCAAAAGGTTTCTGAAAGGTTTATTGACATGAATACTTCGTGGCTATGGACATTATCATTGAGTCATACGACTTTGGGTATCTATATCGACAGCGTCCGCCAACCGGCGGTTTTTAATACATCAATCCCGGCTCCTTCATCCTTTTCGTTCCCATTAGTTGGCCGCGACCGCAACAGGTTCATCCGTTTTCTCAGACACCGCCGTCTCCTCGTTTGGTGCAGGCGCCTTCTCTTTCTCTTGTCTGAGCTCCTCTTCCAAAGCTTTCTTCTCGGCCTCAAGGCGCTGAACACTGGCCTCTAGCTCTGACTTGATGTCTTGCTCTTTTATAACGTCCGACTCTAGCCCTGCGATCTTTGCTTCCACAGCTGTCTTGTCCTGCAGAAAGGTTAGTTAACCACTGAAGACTCTTGCATAGAAAAAGATAACATACGGTCTCTGCTGCCTTCAGGCCCTCTTCAGCCGCCGACACTTTTTGTTTAGCCTCCTCTATCTCCATCTCGGCGGAGGTTAGCTTGTCTTGGAGCTCATTCGTCTGTGCAGTGGCCTTTTCAGCCTCAGAAGACTTCTGTTCAATTTGCGCCTTGAGCTTGCTGGCCTCTTCCTCAGAAGATTTGAGCTTTCCCTGCAATTCGGACACTTGTTGAGCAGCTGTCTCGGCCTCGGCCTTAAGACTCTTGTTACCACTCTCGAGTTCGGCCAAGTCCTGCTCGATCTTTGACTTTTCCGCATTGGCTTTCTCTAATTCTGCTTTCAGAGATGACTGGTTCTCTTCATGGTCTTTGACCAGCTTATCAGAGGACTCTTGAAGTGCTTGTTGCTTCTGTTTCGAGGCCTCTAACTCCTCTTTAACCACGTTTGATATTTTAGATAAGTCGTCGTGTGTGGTTTGTAAGGTCTGATGCTTCTCTTGCCACTCGGATGCTTCCTTTTTCGCAGCGTCTAACTCAGTGGTTAGACTTGCATGTGTTTCCTGCTGGGAGGTTGCGTTCTGCTTCGCTGCGTCCAGCTCTTTGGCAGCCGTGTTGTATTTATCTTCTGCGGCTTTGTGTTTCTCTTCCCATTCGGAAGCCTCCTTTTTGGCGGCTTGAGAATCACTGACAAGGCTATCGTAATTTGTTTGCAAAGTCTGGTGCTTCTCCTGCCACGCAGTAGCATCTTTCTTCGCGGTCTCGGATTCTCCACTAAGACTATCGTAAGAAGCTTGTAGCACCGCATGTTTCTTCTCTAACTCTGCAACCTGCTCCTTTAATGCAAGAGACTCGGCTATCAAGGTGTCATATTGTTGCTTCAAAGTCGCATGCTTCTCTTGCCATTCGCTGCCTTCCTTCTTTGAGGCGTCCAACTGGCTGGTGAGGTTGTCATGCGATGCCTGAAGCGAATCATGCTTCTCTTGCCATTCGGTTATCTCGGATTTGGCAGTGTTTACATCTGCGGTGAGCTTGTCGCAGGTCAACTGCAGATCCGAGACCTTTTGTTGCTCAGCCGCCAAGCTACTCTTGACAGCACCCAATTGCTCACTAGATTCCTTGGAAAAGTTGGCGTGAGACTCCTGTAACTGTTGGTGGTCGGACTGAGATTTGGCAGCGATCTCCTTCTGCTCATCGAGCTCTTTCGTGACCGACGCTAGTTGGTCATTGAGCTTGTCATGGACTGTCTGTAGTGACTCGCGCGCGGCGGCTGCTTCGGCGAGCTGCTTATTGACGCTATCTAGGTCCTTGGTGAGGGAAGCATGCTTCTCTGTTGACGAGTCCAAGTCGTTCTTGGCGGTCAAGAGCTCCTGCGACAGTAGCTCTTTGGATTGATTGACAGCATCAAGCTGTCCCCTTAGATCGCTGAGCTCCTTTTTAGAGGCGTTATCTAATTCTAAAGCTCGAGCTGCAGATGTCCGCTCGCGCTCTTCGGTCTCGGTCTGGTTAGAACTGGCCTGCTGCTCAAGCTCGGTGATCTTCTTCTTGAGAGCCTCTTTCTCTGTCTCATAGGTGGCCAGACGGTCAGCCTGTTCGGCGATCTTCTTATCCTGCTGCTCCTTAGCTACAGGATCGACACCAGCAAGAGTGGAAATGATTTGGCCCATTGTTAGAGTGGCGGCGCTGTATCTGGAGATGAAGGGTTGTGGGAGGAACCGCGGAGAAAAGGCAAACAAATAGTGTAGATATTTGATTACAGGGCAGGCAGGTGCTCGGGAATGCAATCGAGCACAGTCTTGGGCTTGGGGAGGAATATGCAGAGTGTTGTATGGGGGACAGGAAAGAATGGTGTCTGTCGGAAGGATAGGGAGAAAAATCTTTCGATTCCCACTGGGCGGTGTACCATACAACAGAGAGCTCGGTTGGCCTGGTGATCTGCTGCCCGTCCCCAGTCAGTGATACACAGGCAGTGGACGGTGTAGGAAATGAGAATTGGCACTATGAGTTCAATGGTGACAAATGCACCGACCGACAGGCCTTGTACTGGTAATGAGAGTAACGGGAGATAATTGACGGGCCACGGGAACGTTGCTGGGACGGGTTGAGAAATACACACTGTATGGATCAGTGAAGCGAGCCTTGTCACGGAAAGAGTTTATTTGAGTGATGCGGCAGTCGTCATGCACACTACATCTGCGGTTGCCATTCGAGAGGTATTTACGGAGTAATTACGATTAGGTACAAGACTGAATATGGACTTTCCACTCAATCAGAGAGTGACAACTTATCCGTAGGGTCAGCTCAATGGAGAAGAAGCCAGCAGCTAGTACCAACTAATATTGCAGCCGTTATTGTTGCAGGTTACTGGCACGAGAAGGTACCTATATGTTAAAACCGTTCATGCAGAGTGATCTTATATTGCGCTTTTATTGCAAGGTGCCTAACCATTAGGTGAATACCGACATGTACCTACATATATATACTTGTCCTGGACCTCATCGCATGATGGCGTGTCACGAAGCTAATGCAACCATTTCTGCACTCCCGCTCGACAAAATCAGCTAGGAGATACTTGCTCGAGTAGGTAAAGTGTGAGTCGGATGCGCTGGCAAGCTGGCAGGCTGGCACCTCAGATCCTACCTATCAACTGGTTCGGGCACATATTATGTTTTGTGATAGGGGCCTAACAAGCAAGATATACTTCAACGGCTAGGTACCTATGTAGGTAGTGTGTTGAACCACCATTTGAGCGGAATGTGTAAGACACTTGTATTTTCAGTAGGTGATGATGATTTGGACGATCAGAGTATAGTAGGTTGTTAGGGGATTGATTGATGACAAGACTTTTTTTCTCATCCTGGGAACAGTAGCTCTATGCAAGAGCACTATCGCCAATTCCGGATGGATAGCAACTTGCATCTCCCCGATTGGGCTATAAGTAGGTATTTATATCTGTACCACTACTCGCTGGGATGACCCCTGCTGAACTTCTTGGACCCTGATAACCTGGTCCGTACCCCACCTTCTTCCCTTCCATGTTATTCAGCCTTAGGTACAGAGCAATTACTGGTGACCATGGGAAATGTAAAGAGACACGGAATGAGATATCAATGTTTATTTGGCCCTCCAAATACTTCAATGTCATTTCCAATTAGCTACCTACCAATATTTCGTAAGCTGGCGCACATACCTTTGGAGGTTCCTTGATCGGCACCAAAGTTTCCAGTCATGAAGCAATGCGCTACAGAATGTTAGATCCGAACCTCTGATCTAAGAGAGCAAAAATAGATCACAATGGCTAATAATTCTCGGTGACAGAAATGACCACCTTTCTATTGATGTCCTATCAGTGCTTGTAAAATACAGGGTTGGATGTACAAACCTGGGCGGCAAGAATTTATATAACAGTAACCAGCAGTACTGCCTGCAGGATCGGTAGTATCTCTTAGGGCTCAAGAATGGTAATGGTGTTCAGCAAGAGGGTTATGATAGGACTATGCCAATACTCCATCGCAGTAGAACAGCAAGCTGTATATTATTCGACCTTGATCGAGTCACTTTGGCCAAATATACCTCCATCTAAGACTGGTAAATCATTAAAAGATTAGCACTGGACTTAAAAAACTGTGGTTGTGTCATATGCCACAGACACTTATAGGACCTTGCTGATAATAAGGGAGAAGAGCGTTGAAATACTTACTAACAGCTTCATTGTCATATAAATCGTCCTGAACCCGTCGCCATCTTTTAGCGTTAAGCTGGCGGCCCTCTTCAGCTTGGCCTTTCGAGTGAAAGACTGGCTTGATGAGACCTCCTAATAGAGGATTCTTGCTAAAAGCACCCTTCTGGCTACCCGCTCGATTTCCACTTGTCTCTCCTAAACTACTGTCCGAGAAGTCCGGAGTCATCTCCTCATCAGGACTCGCAGGCCGCTCCATGGCAGTCATTTTTCGCACAACTTTTCCTCCAACCAAGTCAATGCTGACAACTTGTCGGCGCTTCTCATAGTCAGGCCGCGCATTCCACTCCATCTCTCTCAGGATTTTCTGTTGTCTTTTGAGTTCTCGAGCTCGCTCTTCGGGACTAGCCCACATGTTGCCACCGTTTCCGGCCACGGCACTACTAACGTCAAAGTCCGCGGCTTCATCCTTGACTGTGGTTCGGCGAGCGTTTTGGGCTTGGAAACCGAGCAGGCGATCTCGATGTTCAAGAGCCTTGGCTTCGGCGTCGGTCATAGTGTCCAGAGCATCTCGAGGTCTGGAAAATGGAGCCGGTGTCTTCGAGACTTCTGCTTTTCTATGAGCCTGGCGGTCGAGAGCCATCTTTTCTCGACCGCGTTCATCTCGTAACTCCCGAATCATAGATTGTACCTCGGAAGGGGTTAACAAAGCAGTACCACAAAAGCTACAAGGGCCCAGGCCCTCCTTTACACAAATGACCTTTCCACAATTGAGGCAATTAGGAGCGGATGCCAGAAGTGGATGGCGTGCAGCAACACAGTTGCACCGCCTGAGGCTCGCGTCGGTGACTTGCGCAGGGTTGGTGGTCATTTCAAGAGCACGTATGGCGTCGTCTAGATCGGTCAAAGCTGTAGAGGCACCGTGCATAGCCGTACCGCCAGAGATATTGACCTTGGTTTTAGGACCGGGCGTGGAAGATCGTGATGCAGGGTTTGATCTGGGCTTAGAAGGCGGGGGGTCAGATATTAAACGGCCGGCTGTGAGCGCATGAGCTCTTGATGCCGGCGCAGGCGTTGTAACTTTCTGTTGTGATGTTTTGACTGACAAAGCAGCCGTCGTTGGTGGCAATGCAGGACTGGGGCGTCGAGCAACATAGTCATTGTCAAGATCCTTCTTATTGTATGCAGTACCTGGCAGAGGCCCTGAATCTACAATTCTGCGAGGAGTCGGTGTGTGTAAGGGCGCTTTCTTCTTCGAAGCACCCCGTTTAGACTTCGGGACTGGATCTGACGGTGGTGTTGAGAAGCCGGCTGCTGGGGTTTGCCTCTTCGAGTTAAATGATGCGATGAAGTCAACGGCCTCTGGGGAGTCGCCAAGCAGATTTCGAAAGTGGTCCGCTGCTTCTTGTTTGGACAAGGTAGCTGCATAGTCAATGACCTGCTGCAGTTCATCAACCGGCAATGGTAACAGCCTTGACAAATTTTGGGTCGTCGACATGGTTGGTATCCCCTGTTCTCACCCCCAAATTCTTTTGACTGAGGTGTGTGCAATGTGATGACTGCCTGTGCCTTATTTACTGAAAAATTATCGGATCTCATGACAAAGTTTAGAGATTTGACTAGGTAATAGAGATATTCCGATGACACAAATCGAAGCCACCTGGTATGCACGGAATTGAGTCACAGCGACCTCACCTTGCAGCTGCCTGCCAGTTACGGCTATGCGGAGTGGGTGCTTTTCCGATCTTCGACGGACCGGAGGTGGGGTCAATCGAGACGTCCCCACCCAATTCAATGACGGAACCCGCAGTGGGAAGCACACCGCATTTTTGAAAGTTGCCTTGGCTGCCATTGTCGTCGCCTCCTTTCAATATTTGATCTTAATAGACCGTGAGACTTCAAGTCGAGCTTTGGCTAGGCTCTATTTGCCCGATACAGTAACTTCATTTCGAATAGTATACAGGCGAGCTTCATGATGGGATCGTTTCCAGTGTCTGAATAGGCCAGCAACGTGAAGATCATATGAGCATACACTAGCCATGTCACAAGTGGCTGCGAGTTTCTAGAACATAACTAGAGGCAACTACGGATGAATGACAGTTCAGCATGTTGAATTCTGAGACAAGATCCCCTAACTGATGCATCCGATTTCTCATGTTTTTATGTTTTACCAAAGCTGCATTCCAAGTCCCTGGTGCTCATCACTAGCAACCATAGTGGGTGGTTGGAAGGAGAACAATCTTTACTTTGTACTCATATGGCTGCCACCTGATTGTCACCAGAACAGGTCAGACGTGCTCCTAGCATCCACAAATGGTTCGTCCGGTATCCAAGCTGCGAGTAAACCATCTATTGGTCTTTTTATTTGCTAGCTCGTCATTGAGCCAATTGCATTCACAATTTCGGTCACAGGTTATGGCCAACCTACCTATAAGACAAGCCACAAATGCCTCATCAAGAAACGGATTGGAGCTCCTCACTTCAAGACCCTTTTTCGCAAAAATGTAATGGGGCTATCAAACCCCACACAGGTGGTCGCTTCCGTAGTGCCGAATTGCGCGTCTCACGAACGCGTGCTCGTATGATACGCTCGAGATGGCAGGTGAGTCTCAGAGAGAGGGAGAGGGAGGCTATCGTGAGGTCAGCGCTAGCGCTGCAACATCGAATCACCTCCGGCCACATTCGGGAGCTCATAGAGGATTTCGTGCGTCAAGAAGCAGAAGCTGACTTTTCTCTTGAATGAACACATGCTAGACACCCGCGCTCCGTATACCCGGTGTCCCGTCTCTTTAATTTCGGCCAAACAGCTGGTCTCGGCGGCAGGACAATCGGCTGCATCGCGTGAGCAAGCTCACCGATACACGCGACTTGTTTTCCCCACGGGGAGGCCCCTGCCCTCCCCCCCAACTCGGTTTTTGATCTTAACCAGGATGTCTTTGCAGCAACCCAGACAGAAGCAAAGATCTTCGCGAATATATAATGAATGGTGTGCGATTAAATCAAAATGCAATCTAGAAAGCATCTGTTCACAACTGAGCTGTAACCCTCGATAGTTGCTTTGAAAGACTGCGGTGCTCACTCAACGCAAACAACGCGTAAGGTATGTGTCTTCAACACCTTCTACATCGAGAGACCTCATTTTACAGTCTGCACGATTTCCATGTTTTCGGAAGCAAAACCGATACAGAACGGCTAACATACTAGCTTCGGCAGAACTCCCCTGTGGAATCACCATTTGCCAAGATTGGTACCTGCATCTGAAGGTAAGGATACCACTCAAATCGCGCCAAGTCCACCAAAGTCCTGCCGAGTCCTGCGTTGAACCGGACTCACGGCAGGGCTAGACAACGGTATTGATCGGGGGTTTAGGTGTGGGTGTCATACAATGAAAAGGCTTGCGCGTACCCCGCGTTTCCCCTGTTGATTGGATGGGGTTGGAGCCAAGGGGGATCTCGGAGATAATTTGAGGCTGTGCTGATTTATTCAGGGCAGCGAATGAGATGCACAGATCCGAGCAAATCCCCGCAGCCCCCAACCGCCGTGCACCCTTTCAGTCCTGTGTTTTGAAGAACCTGGCTGACTTATACTTGCTCACCAGAAACGTTACGCACGCCTTCGCCGACTTATGATTGGGTACGCGGATGGGAATTAGGTAGGTTAAAAATGACCTCCTCTTCGCGTGATGCGCTCCACGACGACTTCTTGTATACTCTGGCCAAGTTTACCTGCCGAGGGACTTGTTCAAAATGCAGCCAATCTCTGCCATGCAGAAGATTACCCCTTTTCATTTTCCCATGCAGGTGCAACTTTTGCTCAATCGGAATTTCTTAGGTTTTGAACTCATATGGCCGAGAAACCATCACAGAATGGGGTCGCCTCTCCACCCCTAGGAACTGGCAAGATCGACCGGAATCTGAGTCCTAAAGGAGAATCCAGTCTACTACCCCAACATGTTACCACCACGGCAAACGGCTTGCCAGAAGGGGCCCAGTATGGCCGCCTTCGTTGTGTTCTATATAAAGTGGACGGGTTTCGCCTCTTTATCGTCGGTTTGTGTGCTACCATCCTCGCCATCCTCGTCGTGGTCCTCGCCTATACCGTCATGGCACCTCATTCCTTATCCACGTCTCTTGGAGACAGCCTTCCTGGACAGGCAGTGAATGCCGTCGTAACAGGAACTTCATTTCTTGACCATGACGCACCCATAAGTGGTTTTTTGGGACGAACTTTTTTGAAAGAGAACATTCCTTACCTTGATATACCCGACTCCCTCATTCAAGACGTTTATTACTACCGTTGGAGTTCGATTCAACGCCACCTGCGCTATACTACTGCTGGTACAGGCTATCTTCTTACTGAGTTCATGCAGTCTGTCGGTTACGCTCAAGCCTTCGGCTCCATCGATGCTGCTGCTGGTCATCAGATCGATGAGTCTAGATGGTTCAGAGACACCGTCTACGGTGATGATTACATTCAGCTCTATACCCGAGGGCCTGCAGACCCTCTTCAGTACACACAATGGATTCTCGACGCTGCAAGCCGCCGTGCTATGGTTACTGGTGATGAGGACTATTTTTCATCCCAGTTAGACGACTTAATTCGTGTTTGGCATCTCTGGGACTCTGTCTATGATTCTGACGCCGGCCTTTACTACTACGAGCCTAACTGGGATGCGCAAGAGTATTCCCTACCAGGCTTCGTTGCCGATGCTGATGGTACAAACAGTACCCTCAGATTGAATGGACCGAACACCTTCCGACCCAGCCACAAGTGAGTCCTGGTTTCGATATACCCACAACATATCAAACAAGAGAACTGGCTCAATAGTTTCTGACCTGACTTTCCTCTCGCCTACAGCTCTTATATGGTTGCAAATGCTCGGGCTATCTCGAAAGCCGCTGAACTTGTCAACGATGGATTTAATGAGGCCAAGTTTTCTCAAATCGCTGACGATCTCGAGACTGCTATGTATCAGAGGTTATGGGCGCCCGAACAAGAGTTCTTTGTAAGTCTAGAGTCATGACATTGATCATTGATCGCACCTCCTTGTGATTGATGTCCGATTCTCCATACATGACACACGGCTAACAGTTTCATGAAAAAATGGTAGATGGATATCATTCGCCCCGGAAACCCTAATTTCACGACTCTAACAGGTCGCGAGGAAGTTGGGCTTTATCCGTATCGATTTGGTATTGGCTTGAATGAAACCTATGCACAGCCAGCTCTAGACTCCATGTTTGATACGCAAGGATTCCTTTCACCCTATGGGCCGACTACTTTGGAAATTCGTAATGAGTGGTTCAATGCCACCCTAGACGACCCGAGCTATTGTAAGCATTCTACACTTTTGTTTCTCCTTCAGACTGCCTAAGTGTCAAAAATGACGAGATCAGCCCTTTCTGACATTGGTTAGGTTGCTGGTGGAACGGTCAATCGTGGCCTTTTTCTACAGCCCACAGTCTGAAGTCACTGGCAGCAATTTATCGCTCCAATGCTACGAATGCGACTGCAGATCAGTACGTTGATTACTTGCGGATGTACGCAATAACGCAGCAAAAGAATGGAGTGCCTTATGTAGCCGAATCTCACTATCCGTACCTCGACGAATGGTCGGCGGACTCGTACAACCACTCGGAAAACTACGATCACTCGACCAACAATGACGATGTTATCACCGGACTCATAGGCATTATACCACAGGCCGATGACACTCTGGTCATATCACCCATTATTCCCGACAATTGGACATACTTCTGCCTGGAAGACCTTGCGTACCATGGACATCTAGTCACGGTTTTGTACGATGCGGACGGTTCCAGATACAACGTCGGCTCGGGACTACACGTTTATGTCGACGGGAGCAGTGTGCATCAAGGCGATAGTCTAACGGCAACGGTTGCTGTTCCACCGGCCATATTGCCGGGCGTGGCGCCGATTAACATTGCAGCCAACCCCACAGGCACGGGGTACTACCCGATGGCTAATGCGACGTTCACGTATGTAAGCGACTACGAATTCAAGGCCATTGATGGTGTTGTCTTCTACGACCAGGTACCGGACAACAGATGGACCAACTATCAGTCTCCCAATGCCAACGACACACTCTCAGTCACCTTTGCGCGGCCGCGTAATGTATCGTCTGTCACTCTAGCGGTGTACTCAGACGTTGCACGAGGAGGCGCAGTGGATGTGCCTGAAAGCATCGAGATTTACGGACCGTCGGGTCTCATTACGACAGTGGCTGGCTCAGGGCTCTTGGCGAACGACAAGAACGAAATCACGTTTGACGAAATCGAGACCACATTCCTCTCGATCAACATGTACAAACAGTCGTCGACATGGGTGGGATTATGTGAGGTGGAAGTGTGGACATGGCCGGAGAGCGGGCCAACGTACTACGCGGTGGATGCTTACCTCACGGGTGCAGCCACGAACGTCGTGTTCGATAAGAAATCCAAGGCTACGGCGAACGGAGCGGTGGTGGGAGGGATTGAGACGGACAGTACAGTGGCCTTCTCGGGAATCGTGTCGACGGGGACGACATCACAGCTCACCCTAAGCTACGCCAACCAGGGCAACACGACGGTGACGGTAGACGTGCAAGTCAATCAAGTGGGGCAGACTACGCTTTCGTTGGCGCCTTCAAAAGGCCAATATGTGGATGTTTCAGCGCAAGTGACATTGGCGTCAGGGAAGAACTTCATCAGTCTCATAGGAGGATCGGCTACTACAGGAGTTACATTTGAGACTTTAACAATAGACTAGTGCATGTGCATGATAGAGGGCACTAGAAGGTAGAACGTATTGCATAGGGGCTGGAGTTGGGGATGATTGCATATATCGGACCTGTCACTGGTTGAGGGAGGGATTGGATGGGATGATCATTTTGGTTCATCTTGGGGGGTTATACATATCGAATGCATGCCTACCTACGTGGTACATACACAACACCTTAAGGCTACTGCTTTTGTTTTCTGTCTGTATTTATCAGATCTGTCAATGCATACATGACCTTCATATACGTGCACAAGATACAGACAGGCTTGCGTGGGCGATTCGAATTTATGCATATAGGTTTGAAGCGGATATTACTTGCGTATATCTGAGAGTGAGAGGTGAGGGTTTACATACATGTATGTAGAAAGTTGCATTGTAAATAGGTAGGTTAGGATGTAGGTAATTCGATAGGATGGATGTACGTCAGAGTGTTGTTACCTGCAGCTGCCCGTCAATTGTCCGTGGCCATGCACAGGCTGAGGCAACTGCTGTGGACAGTGACACTAGGTATCCGTAACCACATGTAGTGGGTCATATTATACTACACGTACCTAGGTACCTAGGTACCTAATGTACCTTAGGTAGGTAAAATGCACTGTACTACTAGGTACGTAGGTACACGGTAGACTTTGAACCTGGAAGAAAGGCACGCCCGCAGCTGAGTGGGTTGGCCTCGAAACTTAAATTATCCTCCCCCCCTTCCCCCAAACTCTCCCACTCGACCGCTGACGGAGTATTATTGATTCATTACATCCTTCAAATTTGAAAACTGGCCTCGTCCAGCAACACCTCGGCTTCAACTTCCCAATGACTGCGCCCAAAATACCCAACCATGGCTTCTCCGCTCGTTGACAGCCCTCAGATCAAGAGTGCCGAGCTCTACTCCCCTCTCGTCTTTTACTTCCACGCCTACATCTGGCCCTTCGCCATCGTATGGCCCGTCTTCGCCCGCTTCTACCTGACCCCCGAACTCTATGAGAAGCACATTGCCTCCTCCGAGTGGACCTTTGTGTGGTGTGCCACCATCATCACCCTGCAGAGCCTCGTCTGGCTGAGCACCAACTGGAGCGTCGACCTCCGCGCCCTTTTCACCGCCACCAAGGCCCAAAGTGTCCAGCAAGCCAGTCTCATCAAGGTCGTCCCTATCGCCAACGCCGGCTCCCCCGACATCTGCCCCTTGGTTCGCGACAACACCGGTGACATCTCTTTCCTGTTCCAGAAGCGTCGCTTCCTCTACGACCAAGCCAACAAGTCCTTCCGCTCACTGTCCTACGAGATCGATGCCGAACCCAAGCCTCTCATCGGCAAGCTCCAGGCTTCCCGCGGCATCACCTCGTCCGCCGATGTCCAGAAGCTCGAGCAGTACTACGGCACCAATACCTTCGACATCCCTGTTCCCTCCTTCACCGAACTTTTCAAGGAACATGCCGTCGCCCCTTTCTTCGTCTTCCAAGTCTTCTGTGTCGGCTTGTGGATGCTTGATGAGTACTGGTACTACTCGCTCTTTACTCTGTTCATGCTCGTCGTCTTCGAGAGCACCGTTGTATGGCAGCGCCAGAGGACTCTCACCGAGTTCCGCGGCATGAGCATCAAGCCCTATGACATGTGGGTTTTCCGCCTCGGCAAGTGGACTGAGATCCCGAGCGACAAGCTGCTCCCCGGCGACCTTGTCTCCGTCGGTCGCACAAAGGAGGACAGCGGCGTCGCCTGTGATATGCTTTTGGTCGAGGGTACTGCTATCGTGAATGAGGCTATGTTGTCCGGCGAGAGTACCCCGCTGCTCAAGGATTCCATCCAGCTGCGTCCGGGAGATGCCCACATCGACACCGAGGGCTTGGACAAGAACTCCTTCTTGTGGGGCGGCACAAAGGTCTTGCAAGTCACCCATGGCAATCCAGACGAGGAGCGGCCCAAGCTGGCATCCGCTGTTGCCACACCTCCTGACAATGGCGCCATGGCGATCGTCATGAAGACTGGCTTCGAGACTTCGCAAGGCAGCCTTGTCCGCACCATGGTCTACTCTACCGAACGCGTTTCTGCCAACAACGTCGAAGCCCTCTTGTTCATTCTGTTCCTGTTGGTCTTCGCCCTCGCCGCCTCTTGGTACGTCTGGGATGAAGGTGTGAAGAAGGACAGAAAGCGATCTAAGTTACTACTTGACTGTATCTTGATTGTCACTAGTGTCGTTCCTCCAGAATTGCCAATGGAGCTCAGTCTCGCTGTCAACACGAGTTTGGCTGCTCTGGCCAAATTTGCCATTTTCTGTACCGAGCCGTTTCGCATTCCCTTTGCTGGTCGCATCGACGTGGCTTGTTTCGACAAAACGGGCACTCTGACTGGTGAAGATCTTGTCGTAGAGGGAATCGCCGGTCTAGGTCTTGGCCATACTGGAACTGACACACCCCGCGAAGCAGACGGTGCTCATAGCCACATGACTCCGGTCCAAGAAGTCGGAGTGGAGACAACTCTGGTGCTTGCTTCCGCTCACGCCCTGGTCAAACTCGATGAAGGCGAGATCGTTGGTGATCCCATGGAGAAAGCCACCCTGAACTCCCTCGGATGGGGACTAGGGAAGAATGACACTCTTGCTGCTAAACCCGCTATCGTTGCCGCTGGTGGAACATCTGGTACTGTGCAGGTTAAACGTCGTTTCCAATTTTCCTCCGCCCTGAAGCGTCAGAGTTCTGTCGCCACGGTTAATGCTGTAGATCCGAAAACTGGTCGCAAGCTTCGTGGAACGTTTGTTGCCGTGAAGGGAGCGCCCGAGACTATCATGAAGATGCTGACCACTGTTCCACAAGACTATGAGGAAACATATAAGTATTTTACGCGACGAGGCTCTCGTGTTCTTGCTCTTGCTTACAAGCAAATGACTGTCGACAACGAGCTAGGTTCAGGCAAGATTAATGAGTTGAAACGCGAAAAAGTCGAGGCCGGCCTCACCTTTGCTGGGTTCTTGGTTCTTCAATGTCCGCTCAAGGAAGACGCGAAACAAGCTGTTCAGATGTTGAATGAAAGCAGCCACCGTGTTGTCATGATCACTGGAGACAACCCGCTCACAGCTGTACATGTTGCACGTGAAGTTGAGATCGTTGATCGAGAAGTCCTCATCCTCGATGCTCCCGAGAAGAACAACGACGGCCAGAAACTCGTCTGGCGAAGCGTCGACGACAAAATTAATATCGAAGTGGATGCATCCAAACCTATCGACCCTGAGATTCTTAAAACCAAGGATATCTGCATTACTGGTTATGCGCTTGCCAAGTTCCAAGACAACGTCTCTGCTTGGAAATCACTCCTTCGCTATACGTGGGTATACGCTCGAGTTTCCCCCAAGCAGAAAGAAGAAATTCTTCTTGGCCTCAAAGACATGGGTTATTTTACTCTCATGGCAGGAGACGGAACCAATGACGTGGGCGCCCTGAAACAGGCTCACATCGGAATTGCCTTGTTGAATGGAACTCAGGAAGATCTGACTCGAATCGCTGAACATACTCGCAACACCAAGATGAAAGAAATGTATCAGAAACAAATCGACATGATGGCAAGGTTCAATCAACCCGCACCTCCTGTTCCTGTCATGATCGCGCATCTCTATCCCCCTGGCGCCAAGAACCCACACTACATGAAGGCATTAGAGAGAGAAGCCAAGTTGAAGAAGATGTCTTTAGAGGAGTATGCCAAAAAGAACGGACATGATCTCGAGGCTGCTGCCCAGCAGGCTCAACAGGCTCTGCCCGCTGGCCCGAACGCTGCTAAACGGCAAGACCAGGTAAACAAAGCTACTGGGTTTGCAGATAAAATGACAACTGCTATGATGGATCAGGAACTTGGGGATGACGAACCCCCTACCCTCAAGCTCGGAGATGCTTCCGTTGCCGCACCTTTTACCAGCAAACTACGAAACGTCATCGCAATCCCCAACATTATTCGACAGGGTCGGTGCACACTGGTAGCCACCATTCAGATGTACAAGATTCTCGCGCTCAACTGTCTTATCAGCGCTTACAGTTTGAGTGTGCTTTATCTAGAGGGTATCAAATTTGGCGATGGACAGATCACCATCAGCGGCATGCTCATGAGTGTCTGCTTCCTTTCTATCTCGCGGGCAAGGTCGGTTGAGGGACTCTCTAAAGAGCGCCCCCAACCGAACATCTTCAACTTTTACATCATCGGTTCTATCCTGGGTCAGTTCGCGGTACATATCGTGACCCTTATATATATTGCTCGCCTCTGCGACAGACTTGAGCCGTAAGTTTATTCCTTGCATACGACGTATCATTGTCTCTTCTTGCTAACCACCTGAGTGTCCCACAGGCGCACGGAAATGGTTGATTTGGAAGCAGAGTTCAAGCCTTCACTGCTGAACAGTGCTGTCTACTTGCTTCAGCTCATTCAACAAATCTCGACATTTGCCGTCAACTACCAAGGTAGGCCTTTCCGAGAGTCTCTTTCGGAAAACAAAGGCATGTTCTGGGGCATTATTGGCGTCACAGGCATTGCCTTTGCCTGCTCGACCGAGTTTATTCCTGAGCTCAATGAGCAAATGAAGCTTGTCAAGTTCAGCGATGAATTCAAAACGACTATGACGGCTGTTATGATCATCGACTATGTGGGCTGCTGGGCCATCGAGGTTGTCCTCAAGCGCCTTTTCAGCGACTATCGCCCACGAGACATCGCCGACCGCCGACCAGAACAGCTCAAACGCGAGCGAGTGCGTAAGGCTGCGGAGAAGGCAATAAAAGATGAGGCTGATGAGAAGGCACGGCTCGCTAAAGTCGCAGAATTCGAGAGAAAAGTGGAAGAACGTAGACAGAAGATTGAAGCCTGGAGCCGAGGGGGCCGAGACCAAGCTCAACCGGCATCGGACTGATGAGCACCATCACCTGTGTGACTGCAATTTCTTGGTAAATGCTAGAACAGGCTTACACAAAAAATATTAGAAGCGGAGAAATAGAGTGTACATTCCAAATCGGGCATATGGTTTATAGAAGGGCTCGTCCTGTTTACAAATTGCATCCAGTCATGATTTTCGGACTCAGGAGATCAATGTTGGCCGCTTAACTTTTGGGAGAGAAATGACAGTATAAGTAAAAGGTAGCAAGCTAAGACTGCCAAAGGACTGTGATCAACAGGGCTGCTTGTCTTCCATCTCTGTAATCTGCTGCCTAGGTCCACACCGACAATGGAGATGACAGCTAGGTTTGGTGTCTCGGCGTTCACTCAGCCATGCATGATTCAGGCCACTGTATTTATTCTTACAATATGGTGGTTTTTTGGGGGGTTTTTTTTTTAAACCAACCAGATACCTCCCTGCACAGAGTAGCGCGTGTAATGAGGTGAAGTCTTGGGAATATGTGCCAGTTGCCCTACAGCTAACACGATACCCATCCATCCATCTGCCGCACTTTTTCTCCCCTCTCTCTTGATTCACATCTTAAACCACCATAAAACCTACTAGCTCAGGGGGGCAGAGTCGCCATGCCTCGAGCTCTTGATGCTGCTACGTGACGAAGGCGCGGGTGACGAGCGCAACATGGTGCTAGTGCTAGCCAGTTGTCTCTGCTTGGCATCGCGGATAGTGTAGCAGCGCAGGATACTAAGGAAGAAGGCAACCTTGATGGCGAATGTGTCGAAGTCCAGCGCCAGTCCCGGCGCGGCGGTGCCGGGCGGATGGTAGCGTAGGCGGCACTGCTCGGCCAGCAGGACGAAGCGGACGAGATGGTCGGCTAGATCCCAGTCTTTTTGGCGTCGATTCCTGCCGCTGCTGGTCTTGTTGGTGCTGAAGGAATCGCTGGAGGAAGAGGAGGTGGAAAGAGGGAAACGAGTCCAACGTGCGGGGTCGGCATCGCCTTGCTTGACGGCTTGCAAGTCGAAGAAGAGGTCTTCGGCGACCCAGTAGGCCTTCTGCTGGATCTGTGACGAGAGGTGGCAGTGGTGGTGGTATTTCTGCGCGAACTCGGCGCCGATGTCCATCATTTCCTTCGTGCTGATGTACTCCTTGAGGAGGGTCTGGTCTACCCCGTACTTGCGCGCCACGTCACTCTGGGGCTTTTCTAGCTCGTTCCATACTACACAACATCAGGCGTGGTCAGATTTGGCTTGCCGATGAGAGTAGTGTAGAAGTGTGAGAAAAAAAGACTCACGAACACCCTCGGTGGTCTCGTCCCAGTCCTTCTTCTTGTATCGCCAACGAGAGCTGATGGATGAGCTCTTGGGGCTTCTCTCGGAACTGTTGTTAGAGTTCTGGCGCCTGGTGGTAGCGGCCGATGTGCTGCCCTCTTCGGATCTGCTCGATGCGTCGAGTTGTTCAATCAGGACAGCGAAGGCTGCGACGCTGTGCTCGGCATCACGCAGATCTTCCATCTTTCACCTCTCTCGTTCTTCTCTTCGGTTTATCTCTCTTTTTGGTTGATTAGATGTAGGAGAGAGAAGGGAGTGGCAGCTGATGCGAGTTTGACGTTTGACCGGAATGGAAGATTCGCAAATCGAGTAGACGGGTGTGTGACTTGCTTGGTGTGATATCCGCTTGTTGCTGTGGCACGCCCATTTGGCATGGTAAACGGTGCTTGAAACAGACACCCGTCATCAACAATCGCTACAGAAAAGTAGAATAGTTGGGTAGGTGGGCATCAATGGCACCTATTTGTTGCACATTGTTGACGCATGGACATCTGGCTGGAAATCAGATGCTATCCTACTATGATACGAATATTCTAAAGCTCGCCTCTCAAGGTCTAGTAAGGCAAGTCATACCCCCCTTTCATGCATCTTTATATATCAATCACGGCGCCCAACTCCCTTCGCACTCATATCATTTCAATGCGTCATTACCCACCCGTTCCATATCCTCCTGCGTCCAATCCAGTCTGTCGGAGAGGAATATCAATATGCAAAAACAGCAGCAGCAAACACACTGGAAACCAAGCAAATGTCAGTTGCTAGTCGTTGCTCTCTTCATCATTTCATCAACTTCTCTTTGCAAGGCATCCAAGTCAGCCAATATCTCTTCCCCCTGCTTTCCGCTCGTATCGACAGCCGCCGAGAGTGAGTAGTCATCAGTTGCATCCCCACTGCTACTGGCGGGCGGTCCTAGGGCTGGACGCCCGCTACCTCTGGCTCTCGGCGGTGGCGGCGGAGGAGGCGCCATTGCTCCTCCATCTTTCTCCTTGCTGACTTTCCGGGCCGAGTTACTGCTTTCCACGCTCCGGATACTGGCTGGCCGGCGAGTGCTCGGCTTCCTAGCAGGGGGAGGAGGTGGCGGCGAAAGCTTCAATGACCCGTCTTTCGCCTCAGCAGCCAGCGTCTGCGAAGTAAGTGGCGAGAAGAAGCTGGCAGGAGAGCTCAGCGCCCCATCAAGATCCGGACTCAAGGCGGGAGAGGGATTGGAAGCAGCCATGTAAGAGCTGCTGTTTCGTTTTTGTGGTGGGCGTCTTGGGGGAGGGGGTGCTGGGGGATGGGAGGTCCTTTCAGATATTCGCAAACTGTCTGTTCTTGAGCGGGTCGATTCTATTGATGATCGTAAAGGAGGGTCTTCGTCAGGCTTGGTGCTCTCACTCCTTCGATGGCGGCGCGGGGGAGGGGCAGCGGGTTTGATGGACTGTACACTACCCTGGGAGGCAGAACGGTGCCGGGATGTGGGTGGCGGTGTGGGTGGTCTCGGGTTTGCCTGCAAGCCCGCAAATGCCTCGGGGACCTTTCCTGCAGCCTCGCGGTCGAAGGGTGAGTCGGTGTCTTCGTCTGCGAGGGCGCGCAGAGGCGGGGCGGGGAGGGGCTTGTTGACGTCGGTGAGAGGGGAGGTCTCAGGCTGCGAGTTGGACGGCCGTAACTCGATCTTGATCAGCTTACCATGCCTCGAGCTAGGTGGCGGAGGTTTCTTGCGAGCCGAGGCAGAGGAGACGGTGGGGGGTTCAGGGTCGGAAATGTCATGCGAAGTCCTCGGTGTCTCTAGCATGGTGTCCTGGATGGAACTGGCATCGGTATTGCTGGCGCCATCTTGAGCGACGACGGGAAGATGGGGCAAGGGAGTGGGAATATTGGCGTATCCTGTCAGCAAGAGTTGCTTGAAGGCGTTGACATCCAGAGCGCCTCTCGTCGTGGTGGTAGTGGTGCTGTCGGGGGGTGGCGGGGCAGTGGTAGGCTCAATGTCGTGTAATGTGCGGGCAAATGGGTTCGGGGGGGTCTGGGATTGCTGGTCATGGTGATCAAGGGCAAAGGGGTCACTTTCATCGTCGCTGTCGGCTTGCGGCGGGAGGCGGGTCACAGGCACGGCATCCTCGGGGGACGAGGGCGGCGGCGACTGCACGCGCACCTTCTTCACAATCTTGCGGGGCTTCTCGTCTGTGGCAGGGCGGAATGGGTTGTTTGAGGATAGAGGCTGGTCGATCGAGGACATTGTTGGCAGCTTCAAGATGTCATGGTCTCATTGTATGTGTATGTGTATGTGTGTGTGTGTGTGTGTGTGTGTGTGTGTGTATGTGTGTGTGTGTATATATTCATGTATAGACTCATCAAGGTAGAGAGATGGTCGAGAGTGTGTGGCTGCAGGTCGAGGTAGGTTCGGGTTGTCGGCGGGCTCGGTGGGGTCACTCACTCCCTCCCTGTATACATGTAGGTATACTACTGATGAGTACATGTATACAAGTAGTCACTACAACACATTCATGCCTTGCCTAAATGACCTTTTCCAGGTGACATCATCTCTATATTAGACTAATTCATTACGACTCAGGTTCATGATTAGTATATTCAATCCTTATTCGAGTCAATTTCTGGAAACAACAGGAGAGAGAGAGAGAGAGAGAGATAAGGTAATGTTTGAACATATCTGATGTGCAGTTTCTGCAAGGAGTCTAAAGCAATACAAAGTTGACATGATGACATCTGAATTCACGTGGAGTGATAATTATTTAGCCCCATTGAGAACAAGTTGGGTTTAACCCCACTACCTGGTAATACATAGTAGGATAATAATGGTAGCGGACAAGAGCAGAGAAGATTCCAACTCCCCTTCCACGTGACTCCCCTTATCGACAATGATAGGAGCTGATTTCCTGTTACGGCCAAATGTAAACAACGCTCATCATCACCATACCACTCAGCACAGGACGCGTTGCACACCCATGCAGAACAACATTTGGTCCATTGGTATAGTTACAGGTGTAGCTTCGTGACATCGTCAAAAACACTTGAGCCACCGCGGTAGCCATGTCGTGAAAGCGAATATGTGTAGTCCGTACAAATGACATCCCCATGCTTGAGCCTCGAGATGGTCACCGAATGCCTTTCCCGTCAATCCCAGTCCGCCCTAGAAAACATCAAAAACAATGTCTGCCCGAACCCCTCGCATGATACGTGCACATCTCTTTATACCCAGTTCCCCAGAACGCCATTACACCCTGAAGACCGCCCCAAGCCAGCTGTCAAAAAAGATCCCCAAACACAGCATGACAGCACAGTCCCCTCATGCTGCTGTCTCAGCCTTGGCTTCCTTCTTAGGAGCCGCCTTCTTGGGCGCTGCTTTCTTAGGTGCCGCCTTCTTGGCAACAGGCTTCGCCGATGTCTTAGCAACTCTGCCCGACTTGGTCTTGGTCAGTGTTGTGGGCTTGTCAACGATAGCAGGGGCCTGGTGGTAACGCATTAGCAATTTAGTTCACCAGCAATCCCGTAGTCTGTGACATACGTCTTTCTTGGCGGCAGTCTTCTTAGGGGCGGCTTTCTTAGGAGCAGCCTTCTTGGTAGTGGCCTTCTTCTCACCAGCCTCCTTCTTCGGGGCTGCCTTCTTCTTGGGGGCGGCTTTCTTGGTAGCATCCTTCTTAGCGGCCGGCTTCTTGGCCTCCTTGTCACCCTCCTTCTTAGCGGCAGTGGTAGTAGCTGGCTTGGGCTTCTTGGACAGCTTGGTGCCACCAGATGGGCCTGAGACAAGTTAATAATTGACGCAACGTGAAGTCATGGAGCGCATGATGATGAATTACCTTTGGGCTGCTCGAAGACACCCTTGGTCACCCCGCTCTTCAAGGCCTTGTTGAATTGCACATCGAACATGGCATCGGTTGCGTTGATGGTGTTGTTGGCCTTGACATACTTCTTCAAGGACTGACGGCTAGGTGTGGGTCAGCATTTAGGTCGACAGGCAGCGACAAATGGGATGAATGGTGCCGGCAACATACCTTGAACCTTGACGATCTTTCAGCTACAAGACGAAAAGAAATCACGTCAGCATCAATTCACATGAGTGTGTAGACACGGTATAGTGGCTTTGTGGGCGTGTTGGTCGGTCAGCCTGGGAATGGATCACACGTCCGACCATCAACAAACCCACATGACCGGCAATACTCAATGCGCCGGAGGCAAGGGAAGAGGGGTCATTACAGCAACGATAGCGTCGGTGATCATGTCCTGTTTCTGGTCAGTGTTCAACGCGTTCTGTGCATGGCCGAGCCACGGTTGTGTGGTGTTATGGTTCCACACACCTGGTAGGAAGCATGAGTGCTCTTGGCCTTAGGAGCGCTGTCCGCCTTCTTGGGAGCCATTGCGACTATTGAAGTGAAAACTTGGGGAATTTGATGTTGGAATGGATTAAATAAGAGATGAGGTGTTGGATGACCGAAGACTGTATGTCTGGTATCAAGTAGTTGTTTTCAGACGCGCTGAGTGAGAGAGTTGGGGGAAAGCAAGAAGGGGAGGGAGGTACCGATCGGGGCGCGCGGCGAGAAGGTGAGAGTGCTCTTATAGTAAGTGGGGAAGTCGGGAGGTGCACAATCAGTAAACCCATTTTTTGCGGGCGGCCACACACACACACACACACGGCGCTCCAATGCTCTCCCCCTTCCGCCGCGCTCAATCCTCCCATCCTTTTCTCGTCCTCGCCTTCTTTCCTCGTCTCATTGTTCTTCAATGCTCCGTCCTGTCAACCTGGAGTCTGCTCCTTTTTTTTTCCGGGCTCGGCTGTCACATGACACAACTCTTCAGGTTGTTGTTTTATTTTCTCTTCGTTTAACTTCTCTCAACCTGGTGCCATTAAGATTTCCTTCCACGTGCCTCATTTGAGTATTCCAAGAAACATTCCTCAATCTCGACATTGGCTCTCCCTTAGACAGACATGATTTATTACTCACACCTCATTTCAGAGTGAGTTCATAAGCAATGCAATTCGGTTGATTATATCTGTATTATACTGGTCATATAGCAATTTTTTGGCTTCGTGGGCGAAATTAGTCAGATAGGAATAGGTTCAATGTGCTGTAATCACGCGCATGTCAATCGGTTCAGAAAATTAGGCATCTCATTGTCTTGCATGTCTTTCCCCTCGATCACAGAGGACAGGCAAAATAATTGCTGGCTTGATTTCCAAAACGCCATGTGTTTTGCCTGATCTGGCTTAGAACAAAACCGATGTGGCAGCTATATTTTGACACATCATGGCTGTGTCGTCTGGGTCAAAGGCAGCCAATCACGTAATATGGTTTGTCTCCACACTACCAGTTGTGATCTGGAGTCGGGAGCTGTGTGATTTGTCCTCGATCATCGTGTTTGACATGCATTTTCCCTTCTCCGAGAGGGTATTTATTGTGTTCCAAGACAGCCTTTTCCATCGTCCTCCTCTAGAGTAGTGAGTGGCACGAAATTATTGGCTCTGCTACCATCATTCTTTTGCACTGCTCAAAAAATAATTTCTCCAAACACAGCATTTCATAATAAAAATAAAAAATGGTTGGTAATGGGACGGGATTTTCTTTGCGTATTATTAAAATACCCAGCCTGGTCCGAATTTTTTGATTGGTCGAAGGGCCAGCGAGGTCCAGACTCGGCACCCATGCGATTTTAGCTATGATCTATTCCTCTCCATGCCCCACGGGTTCTGGCTTGCCTGCCTGCTTACTTTCGCCAAACAGACCTGGATGGTCTCTTTTTCCACCTTCTCTACTCTCTTTTCCATTTCTTCAATCTATTTTTATGGCTATCTAGACCCATCAACTGGCACAATTGCCAATTCATTCCAATTATCCTATAACCATCCTAGAATAACTATCCAGGTATATAAGTGGATAACTGAACAGCTAACCTAAAGTATGATTGTGATAGCAAAATGGTTAAGATTGTGTTTTCCGCCATGGATGGTCAAGTTCCAGTCAGGATGCATCTAGAGACACGATGTTTATTTACCTGAGCGCTCCACAATATACGTAAGATGGGATGCTGAAGGGCATATCATCCACGTCTCTCTCAATCGCCATTGTTGCGTCCAAAATGGTGATGCAGCATCTCAACATTGACTTTGGAACGGAAGGCTTCGTAATAAATTGCTCTAAGAGATGCTCTCCAAAGACTATACAGTGTGTCATGATCGGTAGTTGATTAGATGCTCATGGACATTGGTTCATCAATGACTAAAATTCATGTTCAGTCGATCGAGGCATCACACACGAGAGCCACACCAAACTTGTTCCTAATCCATAGGATGTGCACCCAAACAAGTCTCGCTACCTTAGCTCTGCTGTTTAGAAGCTCAGTCTTTTTGGTCAGACCTCTGAGTTCAAGGGACCTCAAGGTACCAAAAGCTGTTTGCGGGGAAAGTCCGCGATGTGATGCGTCTTTATTCCTACAAATGCGTTTGGTGTGTTCGCAATGAAACCCAGCTCGTCTTTCATAATCACCGCTCCTATCCGCTGCACGCGGACTCAACATTTACTTATATGTCCCGCTCTGTGCCTACTTGAGGAGAGCGCTGGCAGCATGGCAAATGCGGATACGTGTTTCATGACACGTCAACATTATCCCACAGGGTACATGACACGACCCATTCAATCGACAATCAAACTGTATGCCATATCTAGATGCCTCATATATAGCGTTATCCATTCATTTCGCATCGCATATTTACCCCTTTGCTCACGTTTGTGGCTATTGGGGAGCAGATATGAATGAGGCAGTATAAGCACTGGACGCGAAAACAAGCAAAACAGTGGCAGGAGGGCGCGGCAGCATCAACTCTTCGGCCGGACCTCTTTCAAAATGATCTTTTAACAACATTCACTAAAATGCATAAAATATCACAGGCATAGTTCCAGCTTTTAAACGGTCCGTTTGTTTGAAGTAGTCTCGTGTTGTACTCCTGGTGAAACCTGGTGATGTTTTCATATATCTAGGCAATAACTCAAGATCGAGAGAAGAATGATCCGGTCCACACCACTTCATGACTTAACTAGAATGATAACAGTTGCTCTTTTTCTTGTGTAGTCTGTGAAACTATGTCTCGAGGTGAGCATTTTGGCGGCTTGAGTCTCAGAATAGCCATAAGCATAGCAAGACGGCCTTTGAGGTATTCAGGCTTTGACG
The DNA here is from genome assembly GCA_022578795.1 of Xylariaceae sp. FL0255. NCBI lineage: Eukaryota > Fungi > Ascomycota > Sordariomycetes > Xylariales > Xylariaceae > Xylariaceae sp. FL0255. The sequence continues at coordinate 354,584 of MU388818.1, read as the reverse complement.
CAGAGATTTCCGCCTGTCAGCCTTCATGGTCCCATGTAAGACTATAACTAAACTATTCCCCAAAGCTAGTGCTTGAGATAATGGACGACTCTGTTGAGTTAAAAATAGAGTTGATAATGGCCAAATCTCAGATGTTTTGCACTTCACCCTATCACTAAGGTTCCTATGTGCTAACAGATGTTATTCTCTATCTCCAAAGGGAGTGCCGGAAAACTTCAGAATCTCCCATCTGTAAGTGGACACTGTTGAATTTGCGTGCTGATCCTGCCATTCACAAATGCTTGCAGTCAACAGTATACCGGTTGATCTCGTTATGTCTTCGCCTGACTAAGTGAGTCTCAATCCAAGCCAGATCAATCATTGTGATGTATTTGAGTATTTGAGTAGCATTCATGTCGAAAGGGTGGTGGCGATTTGGACAAACATAACAATGTCTCTAGCGGTGAGTACGGGGGCAACCTCATGGTATAGACCTCAAGTGTGTGTGCTCTCGAATATTACAGGTCTTGTGAGGAAGCATGTCAACATTCAGCCAGCTCTCTTATCATCAGACATGAATATAACCTAACTCCTAGGTCTATCTTATCGAACCCCGAGGTGCGGTTGAGAGGGGAAGAGCTCTGTCTGTTTTATTTCTTCCACTATTCTTTTCATCATCTTGGGCCAAAGAGGCGTGTTGACAGCAGCAGTGGGCTTATGAAGAGTATTGACAGATAAGAGTCCTATTGGCCATTACCTTGGAGGGAGAACTTGCTGTTCAACGCAACATTCCCAATAGAAATAGCCCGTCAGGACACCACAGCCAGCACGGGTTATCATAACCTATAATAGTATGTTCCTATCATAACAAAGATTTCATTTTGCATTTCAAGTGTGTTGGTTGTGACTACTCCGAGTCTGTCATTAGTGACTTCAGCGCTTCGTTTGAGACAGAAAGGCATATCGCTCTATTAAACTCATCGTCAACTCTCATCTCTCTCGCGTCCATGCTCCTGCTCGCTGAAAACCTCACCCTTTTAGTTCCCCCCCCCAAACGGGTTGCCTCACCAGAGTATGTGGTCCTCATCCACTAGGGCGGCCTGCATTGTCAAAACAGTCTGGCTTTCTTTGTTCTTCCTGCCAACAGCTACAGCCCCTAAAGTAGACGATCATTTCCCTAGCAAACAGTGACTCGGTGGCAAAATTCTGGACAGTAATATAAAAATGCTAGTTATTGATTTGACTTCCATTATCACCCTTGTGTCAAAGATACAATAGAACAAGTAACATTAGCCTTCTTGTGATATTGTCTATATTTTATTATGGGTTGCGTAGTTCGTTTAACAATATACAATGCTATGCATATATTTGATATATAATAATAAAATAACAAAATAAAAAAAAAAAGTAAAATAAAAGCTAGTTAAGTCATTTTTATGAAATATCCATCAATCCAAGTAACCTTATATACTTATTGTTTTATAAAATATTCATCCAGTTTAAAGTGCTGTAGTATATATAATTTGTGTAACTATAGTTGAAATGTCTGATATAGTAAATAGGCTGTAGATATTTAAAGCTAGTCTCGGCCAGGTGAGTAGGAGTCAACACAACTAGTCTCCTCCAAGACAAGGCTCAACATAAATTCTATGCAAGAAGAAATATAGCTACTTGCTATACTGAGCATGCAAAAGGGGTTGTTAGCAAGACCTGAGGCAAACTGAGAAGAGACAAGGGTAATTGAGTGACGGCTGTGATCTTCGATGGACGATCCTTGATCCTTAACCTCTGATGACTATCTGATCGTCGAAACACGACCTACGGCATCGAATATTTAGCCAATCATTTGCTGACGGGATTCACCGCGCGGCAGAAAAAGCGTGGTGCCGATCTCGAGGGCTAGCCAAAACGAAACCACAATCGCCTAGGCACACTCTCTAGGCACTGCTTCTAGATCGGCTCCAGCAAAATCCTTTCTTAGTAGGAATAGCTGCTGTACTCCGTACTCTCTAATATCCGACATGCTTAGTGAGCGGATCTCAAGGACCGTGCATAGGTGCATAGTACTAGATGAGGTACTCCGTTTGTACCTCATTTTCACTCAAGGTGACGGATGAATCACGGTGTGCAAATAGCAGGTAGGGCAGGTCTCGACGTGCGTAGGGACCTAATCCCTACACGTACATGGATTTTGTCTTACTTAGATGATAGATGGTGGCTAATTGGGAAGCACAGAGGTAGTGAGAAAGGGGCAGGCAAGTTCATCCTCAGCTTACTCGATGAGCTCATTCGACAAAGGCTAAGTAGGCCTGTTGTGTGTATGTATATGTGTACATAGACATGTATGTAGTAAGGACCTTGCATATTCCTTCCCTGAACGGGACTGCCTAATGTTGCACCCGGAGGCGTGGCCGGAACAAGGATTGAGGAGGACGAGGACTAGAGATTCATCAGGATGCATGAGATCTTTAAGAATAAGGGAGGATTAGGGGCTTGCCACGCGGACGTATCCGGTGTGAGCCGTTGAAAGTAGTTCGGGACCGAGGAAGAGAGCTGGAGGCAGGGAGTCGCGGCCGGCAACAGGCAGGCCATTGTTCTCTGCTTTTGCCTGCCGGAAGAATCTTGGCGGGCGACACAGCGACAGACAAGCTTAATTATTAACTTCGCCTCTCCACTCAAGACCAGCTCTTTGGCGCAATCGACAGCATGCTGTACTATCGATTGTTGTGAATGTCCAAGACGGCGAATCCCAGGGCCTTGCAGGGGTGTGCCCCGGGTCTGATGAAAGACTGTGGAGGCCGGACTTCGGACCATTCAATAGCTTGTAACAGAATACGTGAGAGCCTTTACCAACCACGTGGTTAGAGTCTTAACAAGTAACGCCCACCAGGATCTAGCCTCAATAATCTATGCCTCACATTTAGAGAAGCACGCGCGTGCGTGTGTGTGTGTGTGTGTGTGTGTGGTTCCAACAAGCTGGAATTTGCCGCAAAAGCGAAAGTCGACCAAGGTGAAGGTTGCCGGAACTCTAGGTAGTGACTGATTAACTCGAAGTACCAACGGCCGTGGGATGGGTCGTGGGGGGGATGAAAAATTCCTCAGGTCACGGAGGTGCTGTCTATGTGCGTATTAACACCAGGCATATGTAATGTCCTAATAATAACACTAACATGGAATTGCCATAATAGAATGTTGATGACGATGATTGGACTTTGGGAGAATGTGGCGCAGGTCCGAGATGAGAGCGGATGATCGGCAAACTGTTTTAAGTACCGTCGGTTGTTACCTTATCGTTGCGTGCATTGAGCCTTCATATTATTATTATTATTATTATCACCACAAGCTTTATCGTGCCCTGCTGCAGGATGCAATAGAGGCTGTCTTACAGTAAGTCTAGAATGGCATGAACAGTCCGGATGTTATAAGCGGCCGGCCGGCATTTTGTATCCAGTGTGGTCTCGTCACAGGAAGGATCTCAGCTAGCACACCTTTTGCTAAGCGCGGCGTTCGGTGGCACAGCTTATCAAGTTACGAGTATGGGATGCGCCGCACGCGTGCATAGAACAGACCTACCACTGTACTCCGGTCCCCATCTGCAGCTGGCCTAGGTCTGTCTAGGTTCTGGGTTGGCCAGCGGCAACTACAGATGCTGCCGTGGCCTGCTCTGCCCATCACGTGCATCAATGCCCATGTACGACGATAGCGACGACGACATCATCATCATCAGAATCGAGTCCTGCAATTGAAGAAAGGTCGAGCCCGTTATAGACCGCTGTAACTCATGCGCAGCCACCGTGACCGCCTTCATTCCTTCGCCGTTTCTCCAGGATTATTCAGGGTCCTGGCGCCGCACTGCTACGCCGCACACATGCGCAAGTCCATCGTCTTTTGAAGGCATTGTAGTAATAGCTAAGGCCGCCACAGCCAATAATGCCTGTCCCATCCCATGCGCCGAGGGGAGTACCCAGCAACCCAGTGGCTTGCAGAACGCAACGACCATCTGAGCGGTGAGAACTGCTGGGCTTATGTAACGCCCAATGTGACCAGTACATTATCACCAGGTGCAGGGGGTAGAGTGGAAAAGCCTGTGCATCTTACTCGGCAGCCAGCGAGTGCTACCGTCGCATCGAGCCTCGCATTCTCCTGTTATCCGGTTAGTTTTTTCCCTCCATATACAGTATAGACAAAGCAATGTCAACCAAGGAATTGTAGTGGCCCCTCCTCCACTCAGTCTAGCATTCAGTTTAGGCACATTCTAGCCCATCATTCCGCATATCCGGGTGCGAGTGAGTCCCTGCATCTCTACTTAAGTTTTAATACCTTGCGTAAGCTTCTTGTTCCCCCTCAGTGCCAGCCGGGCAGGTCCAAACAGTGCCGGAGTCCGGCACCAGCTTCGTGGTACAATTCCCCACGGCATTACTAGTTTTGGGCAACATGGTATCTGCTATGCTATTCGCGCTCGTCGGCTTATTTTAGGGATGCGAGACTTGACTCGAGGCAAAAATTAGGCGAAAAAAACATGAGTACCTGTTGTAACACAGGGTAGACACTCCTCCAGAGATATGAACTAACATCACGAGATAGAAAAGTGAATGGCAGAGAGTAGATTAAATTGTCATAATTTTAGATGCTAACGCCCAATAATGCTCATTCAGCAAACTTCTCCCTCGATAGAGAAGGGGTATTGGTGCTGAGAACATGAAGACCTGTATGTACCAGTATAACCACCACCCGAAGGATTGCCCGCTATAAACCCTCAAATCCCAGACCGAACGCCATTCCGAGCCTTAACCGTAAACCTTTGGATGATGCACACTGTTTGTCATACATCCTCCATTCCGTTGCTGCAAAAACCGATCCTTGACAAATTTTAATGTTTTGCACCACCTATGAACGCCTGTATGAAATCTGGGTCATCCGTCAGATGACTCCTCTTAAATGCAGAATTTCCGATCAAGCGAACGGAGAACTTTGCTGTCATGGGACATCTCATGAGTAGCAGTGGCAAGCGCCCGTGGTGAGCTCCCAGCACTGCCGGTACCTGCATTGGCGCTACTGGGCTCAGAATTTGCAGGTGTGGGATGCAGAAGTAGAGACAGGCTCGGCTTATAAGCCGCGCTCGTAACGGAACCATCTATGCTCATCGACCTGGGAGGTGAAAGAGAGTGCGTCCTAGGAGGTGTAGGGCCACGATTAGGAGCTGCCATGGCAGGAAGAGGACCCTGGGGGTTGCGTGCACTGGTGGCAATTTGTGGGTCGATCATGACGGCCTGCGCAGCTTGGACTTGTAGTTGTTGCGATCGTGGAGACAAGCTTGGAGCTCGAGTGGCGATAGAGTAAGTCGTAGGCAGTGGTAAGCGCTCGTGGTCAAAATAGCCGCCGCCATTGGAATAGATATGAGGATGATTTGGGGCGCTGGGTGACGGCATTGGCGGCTGAGATCTCTGAGACTCTAGGGCTGGGTGAGGTTGAGGACGCGGCCTAATCTCCTGGTGGCTGGGAGAAGGGAGTGATGGTCCCATCCAAGCGGGCGGACCCCAATGTCCATATGCGCTCTGATCTTGTACTGCTAGGGGGTTGTTGTATGGCTGCATTGGTGTCCTCGTCAAAGCAGGCGGAGGATTTCCATCTTGTAAGCTTGATTCTGGGTACATGCCCTTGACAGGCAGGATGTGCCGCAGTTGAGGGTCGGTGCTGGGCTGGGGAAGCTCTGGAGCTCCTGAATGGGGGCGAGAATAGTAGGAGATGAGATGCAGATGTTGGCCCTGTAATGTAGTGATGCTGAAAGACTGCTTCATCAAGCCATCGGCTTTGTAGCGATAGCCCTCAGGCTCACCATCTACGTCGTCGTCGCTGCGGCCACCGTCGGGCGAGCGACCGTTGGTCCTTCGCGAACCAAAACCACCTCCTCGCTTGCCCTCCATCTCGCGGTAGGTTAGAAAACTGCCGGACACGCGGCTGGCGCTCCAGGACTTGCCGTCAGTCCATCGTCGCATACCAGCCTCGCGTTCATCCCAGACGAATACGGACCCGGACTTGATCGATTGGCGTTCCTTCTCAGACAGTCGCCTTTGCACGCGAGGTAGGAGACCAAGGCGACAGGCCTCGAAAAGCTTGATGGCATCTGCGGGCGTCCGCACGTAACCGTGGTAGGTCTCCATGTCGAGGGAGGTGTTGGGGAGTGTGGGAGGCATGGGAGGCATCTAGTGCAAGTAAACGGTGCGCTGTCACCTCTTGCTGGTTGTGGATCATGCAGAGGTTTGAGGGGCAATGGTGGCACCTGGTGGTGATGCGTGTTGTGGTGTCTCTGAAGGACGAGTTGCTGTCAGCAACGGGCAACGACTTGGAGATAGGAGTGCGTGGGGTGTAAATATACCAATGCTCGTGGTATGCTGCGGGGTTTGGATGTGCGAAGTGACGACAGAGTTTCTTGGTGAAGCTTACTTTCAGTAGTATAACGTAAGTGTGTAAGTTGTGTCTTTATCTTCTCTTTTTAAGCTTCAAGGTGATAGAGTTCAGTAGTTGGTTGGCCATGTTATGTCTTGGGGCTGCCGCTCTTTTTGTGTCTCGAGTCAAGCGCATGGAACCCCGACAGGAACGCCTAGAACAACAGATGCGTGCTTGGTTGCCCTAGGCTCACCTACATACTCCTTAGCACCGGGCACCTTATTAGCCTAGCACCTACTCTAATCAAAGGTACTTTCCACCGACTAACCTAAGCATGGGTGTCTTGTTAGCGGACACGTGCGGCCTACGCTAATGGCTCCCCTGCAGGCTGACCTTTTCTTCCTTCTTCCCCTTCCCCAGCGGGCCCACGCATGGAATCAGAGATAGGTACCTCGAGCTTTTGTTTCCAGTCGGAGTCGGACTGTCGGCTTCTTCTAGTCAGCTGTTGGTTAAGAAGTACCTTAGTTTGCGTTGTTGCTGTTTCCATCGGACCATGGTGCGGAACTTGCCCGTTTGCTGCCCGCCCAGCATACACAATAGCGCTTGCGGCTGAGAAGACCACTTACCAGTCACTTATTAAACTGTTTGATTGCCGGTGTCGAAGAAATCCTGCAGAGGATGATGGGGAAAACTTTTACACTTCCTTCGAGCAAGCAAGAGATTGCATCTGGCTGGGTTTGTCCTATCTATCGTACGTAGCCGAGTCCCTGATACTTCAGATCTGACCACGGTGTGGAACTACCACAGCCCAGGGGTGCGGCCGGCATCCAGTGGTACATGAACGGGGCAAGAAGGGCTTATAGAATTTCGTGGGAGGTGCCACCATCACTTACGGCTTGTTTTGTGTGCGAGTGCTAATGTGGAGTTCTTCATTTGAACTCACAGGTACGGCGCATACGTAATAGTCGTGCATTCAATATGCCCGTAGTAGAAGTAGCATCATCTCCATGCAGTCCGTGGTTGGAATGAGCTTTACAGGATTGTGTCGTTGTGCGCATTGAAATTTGAAACAGTTGTGTGAAGGTTGAGTACCTGAGTGCTAATTAATGCATATATGCCTCTGCAAAATTCGCCATCAAGTTCAGGATTCTGGGCAAAAGGGTGGATGGGTATACTCCTGCTCCCTGGCCGGGGGCATCATCAATATACTGCTAGACCATATCGTAGGTAAATTATGGAAAGGATGAGATGCCTGCCAGGGTTTATTGCCGGTATACTCCGTGCCGATACTTGTCCTCCAAGCTAGCTGTCAGGGCACCTCACTTGCTGAAAAATACTGCGTATACACATCCATGTTTGCCGTTGCTTCCTCTCCAAGGATCCGTACCATGTGCTCCGTACTGGGCATGTACTGGTGGGGTACTTAGCAGCCTACAACTCACAAAAGACTTTCGATGAGATGGGGGTGGCCATAACAATAGCCTGGCCGAGTGCAGGCGGATTGCCTGCCGTGTATTTTCGTATTATTTTGGCCGTAAAAAATCCGTAGACGCCCGCACTCGCGGGGTTTCTATTTCCAACGAGGACTCATCCTGCGATTGAAGTACCCTCCCTATTGGTGGCCTGTAGAGTGACTTGTGAGGAACTGCCTAGAGGACTGTTCATCTCCTTGCCTTGTCTTTTGTATACCAGGTACCTATCGTTTCTCAATATGCCGACCGTAACTTTGTTTTGGCTCTGGGTGTCTGTTTACACTCATGACCTAAAGCTCTTGAGAAGACCATACTCAAGAGGCAGGCACGAAAGGAAACATATAAACACCAAGCACAGCAAGCAAGTACTACCGTGATGATTGCCAATGGTGTCACAATGCATTTCCTAGGAGCTGCTAACTAACCCTGCAGCCGGATCCTCGCACACATGTCCGTCGATGCTCGCTATCTAATGAACGATTAATACACGGAGTAATCATGCTTTCCAATTGTATTGCCAAGTTTGTGTCAAACAACAGGAGCAAACTGCTCCCGAGCTCGAACCACTTCGGCAATTTCGACACGCATCGCCGTCCACAATGCCTCAGCTGTGCTACGCCATCAGTGCTCTTTTGGGACCACTGTGTCTCTCGGAAACATCATTCTAGGCTAATTTTCTATCTAGTTTTGTGCCACAGCAGCTCTTTCGTCTAGTTTAAGATGAAAATGTTGTTTGACAAGTCCTCGCCCGTCGCTTCTCGGTTGGTATGGTATCACAACCTCGAGCTCAACCGTTGCACAGCGGAAACCCAGTGGCGAATTCCTACATTATAGAGTTTCTGATGGTATTCTACTGTGAAGGACTCTTTACCATCTGTTCATCGTGTGATTGACGATCATAACAAGCTTCACAGGGAATCCCATGCCAGCCTCGTTTATGAACACAGATAAGAACAAGTCTATGTATGGACCTGGAGATTGCCTGCTCCGGAGACTAGTATATAATTTACAGCCTCGTAACGATCAGGCATGACACAGAGGAAAGTAATCTCCGCACAGGTGTCGGTGGCTCCGTATAGCCTATCTATCAAAAAGGCTAGAAAAGTTGTGATATGGAAATCTAAACGTCGCACGGACACATGTAACAAGCTTCTTGGCAGCCGACTTAGTTGGGCTTTCGCACATGAATCTCATTAGTTCAAGGACGGGATCAAGTTTACCCCCCACAGCTGTGATGGCCACAACACGTAGTACTTACTCCCAGGTGGTGAGGGACAATGCACAAAGTCTGACTTGTGGAATCGCTTGCTATGATTGCGAACCCCAATGTTTGGCGTGTGAAAGTTCTCATGCGACAACATCTCATCTAGACACAACAAAAGAACAAGAAACGAAGCAACCCACTACGATGCGACTTTTGCGGTGGATCTGGTCGATATTTTGGGGGGGGGGGGGGGGGGGGAGTGCCAAAAACAAATGGTAGCGCTATTTTGGCACCCCCTGGGGGGGTGGAAGTATACAAGCATATTCCCAAAACCGAGCCGGGAGGATTATTATT
>MU388818.1:315076-345178 GCA_022578795.1 Xylariaceae sp. FL0255 | reverse complement strand
CCCCACCCCCCCCCCCCCGCCCCCCCCCCGCCCCCCCCCCCCCCCCCCCCGCCCCCCCCCCCCCCCCCCCCCCCCCACGGCCATCAACAAATGGTAGCGCTATGATGGCTCCCGCTGGCTGGGTGGAAGGATTCAAGCTTCTTCCCATAACCGAGCCGGGATGCTGATTATTGTCGTTGTAACCCTACAATTATCTATCTCATTGTCAATTGAGATTAATGATTATGGAGACATATTCCGTCTAGTCCGTTATCACCGATAGGTCGTTGGAGGAAAGCTTATTTGTAAATCAGGGCATGATTCTTGACCTATCGAGGTGCCTTCCAACAAGGCTTTTACTGGGAGAAAAAGGTTGGCAACCTAAGGGTTGTGTGGTCGTGGTTTGTGGATTGTAGGTGGCAAGGTAAAAGAGACTCCCACGATACCGACTCGGACGACTCGGACAGAAAGACCTGGACGATACCCATTCTGACTTTCGAGCTGACTTGCCCTCGAGCAACTAGTATCGATGATACTAACTTCTTTGGGAGAATTTACACATTATGTATCATCGGGATGGTGGGGACTGAAAGGACGATTCGATTTTCACTGGTGGAGGCATCATGCAGTGATTTTAAGCTTGAAAATTAAGTGTGATACATTTTTGTTGTCCCTTTCCAAGATGAGAATCAAGGCCGTTTCAGACTTTTTATTTCGTGTGTACTCCGAAACATCCGTAAACACAAGAAAAGATCACCACCATCATCCGACCTATATGTCCATGGATCTAAGTAAATCCTTGCTACCCATGACCCAAATAGGAAGCATGGCCTCCGTCCTTTTTTGCCAGCCTTCTAGTAGAAGTATTTATCAATCCTTTTGCATCAAAAAAGAAGAGATATCCTGTTGGGGATTTTTGGTCCATGTAGGAATTGAGGTAGTGTCGTAATTTCACGTTACGTCACAGCCTGTTGCTCCGAAACATGATAATAAATTCTATGTTGCCGGTGCTGCAAGGATCATCTTCGAATCCGCCGCAAGAAAAATTGTGTATTTTTCTGGCAATCTGGGCTTCGAAATACCGTTTCCCTGTTTAGGCGCTACGGCCTCTTCCTCTGAATACTCGTACACAGGAAACCTCAACATACTTGACCAGTTGGCAAGTGTTGCGCCGCTGAAAATCTGACCTCAGCGGCTAATAAGTCCGGCTTTTATTGCGCGAAAAGAGCAATTCAATTGAGCTGATCTGGGGCTGGGCCCCATTCCACGTCGCTGGGACTATTGCCTCTGGTCACACTTTGCGATGTACAATCCGTATCTGGAACACATGCCGGGCCCCTTTATTGGCAGGTTTCACGTGGCACAATTTTTTTGGATAGAGCATCAATTATGTGTACAGCCACTGCTTGCCCTATCCAGAAATCTGTCGGCGAGGTGTTTGCGTTACAGCTTGTCATCTCCTGTCCACGTAGATGAAAAGACCCAATTTGCCTAGAGGAAGTCCCCATGCGGGGCTAATCAATCTATACTTTAGGCAAAGGTGTACTTCGTAAAAAAAAAAAAAAAAACGTGGCATGGCGTTCGAGCCGGACTGTTCCGTCTGCATGTTCCGAGTCTATCTAGTCGCCGAATTGTTTTTGCGTCAACGGAGTATAATTGACTGGGATGCCTGTCGAGCTTGTCTCGCCTGTCTGGGGTGTGCAAAGTCTCTACTCGGGTCCGAGCCAGTGATTCTGCAAGGGATCTGGTTCTCTCTCTGGAATCAACGATCGATTACCTCGAGGATTCCCCAGGTGTACCCATGTTCTGTGCCTTTAGTCTTGTGCAATACGTATACGCAGTAATCTTGGTCCCTCGATTTGTTTTTAGCTTAAGACTTCGGTACTCCGTACAATCACGTCGTCGTAATGCCTTCTGAGTATTAATCACCTTACCTGCGCCCTGCACGACGAGTCCTATGGAGCTGCATGGCACTTCCACCCCGCGTTGTTTTTGATTACTCGTAAACGATCTCTTCTTCCCCCATCGAATGTGCCATTACTCGAGGGTAGCAAGGATGTGCCCCTTAGCCCAGGCTAGCTCAGGGCTCCTCTTCTTTTGTCTTCCTGCCAATCACAGCAGATCGCTCCCTCAGGATGTCCGGATTGTGAAACCCAGGCTGCCGATGGAGGGTGTCGCTATCAAGGACGCGGGTCCGCAGTCATATCATCAAAAAAACGGTTGCGTCGAACCAATATCCTCTTCTAGATTGCAAGTGATCTACGTTGTTGCAGCAAAGATCAGCCATGCAGCAATCGTGATAATTAATACTCTACTGCGGTCTCTGCTTTTCCTCTTTGTGAACGCCGATCGTTTGCATAAATCCTGATCTAAGCGAGAGTCCGCCATCAGCTTATTGCCGACCGTCTCACGCACTGCAGAGACTTCCTTGGCTTGCCATCACCCCACGCCAGTGCCACACGCCGCCAGAGACACCAAGTGCAGCATCCACACCTCATCTACACAGTATGTATCTAGTATCGGTATCTACACGTTCTACAGCATGGAGACTCTTCACGTGATTCTGCGCACTGCTGTGTGACTTACATCACAGATGCACGGAATCCGGAGCATCCCAAGAGAGCTGCAAGCCAAACGAGATATGTCCTTGTTTGCCAAACTCTTTCGTGTGGGTGTGTCGCTTACCAAGCATGTTGAGGCTCGTAATCCGCCGCTCGCCATTATATAATGCCAGCTTGGATATGCCCAAAGCTACAACCATTTTGGTGACATCGGGCTGACCAAACAAGCTTAAGCTTAATATACTGACAACCCAAATGAGCTGAGTAGGCGTTCGTCTGGTTAATTGGCCTCGCGAAGGCCCCACATGTCGGGAGAATGCCGCTTTGCCGCATGCCAGGGAGAAGACCAGGATGTATCCTCTCAGGGCCAGGGAGACGGGCATGTGACACTGCCCTAGATGGTGGTAGGTATGGTATCTGGCCTATTGTTGCTGACGCGGTAGGCCGGGCAATAAGCAAAGCATTATCGTTCCTAAGGAGGGCCAAGGATTCATGGCAACATCAGCATGCATTGTGTAAGCTGGGTGCTTCCTGTCAGATCTCTCAGGCTAGTCGTGGCGAGTTGCTGACAAAACCGCCGCCAACGAGAATCCATCAATGCGAGCAGACGGATCGCCTTTTAAGGTTCCCGGTGCATGCATTCGCATAGTCTCGCATGATTGACCTGGAGAGAATCGATCCCAGTTCCGCGGTGCGGATTCGTCCCGGAATGCGACGGTGATTTTCCCTATGTCCATTAATGGGGTTGTATTTACAACCCTTCCACAGATATTCGGAGACAATCAGGATGCCGGAAGTATCGGGGACACTGCCAGACTCGTTGACGGCGTTGGGCTGCAGGGTATCCTTCCATCATTGCATGACGTCTCTCGAGTCCTATGAGCTTTGCGCATCATAACACATATGCACACGCACGCACGGATGCTTCTAGTTTTCGTCAGACCTAACGGTTGTTACACATATTTCAACATAGCTAGGAACCACACTCCAGAGTGTTAGGTAATTTGCCCAAGAGCACTTTCACAGTCCTAAACAAATTATGCCCAGGACACGTTCCCATTGGAAGAACTGATAAGCCTCTGGTAGTCATTAGTTGCAAACCTAGTCGGTTGGATCAGGGGCTGTTATTATACAATAGGATACAATGATGATACATTATGTACATGGACATTACATAGACGTAGCCCAGTGACTTGAACCTGTGGTTGAGATACATGGGAGAGAACTCGCGGGAATTTGTCCCTTTTTGGCGGTTGAAAGATGTCATGTGGCGAGCGGTCCAGTGTGTTGTTATAGTGAGCATGTGAGGCATTGTAGGGTGCCTGGCTTTCTTTGCTCAGACTTTACGTGAGATAGAATTGGTGTCTTAGACCAGGTTGTACAAGCAGCTCGTCTTTATCCTAGAAAAGGAAGCGTAGGCGAGTTACTTAGCGCATGACACAAAGGTGTGTACATAGTTTAGCAGTCGCACCGGCCATACCAGCGTGGAAAGGCGGTTGTGTCATGAATGGTCTGCACTCCGGTGAGATAGCACATCAAGCGGTCGAACCCTAGGCCAAATCCACCATGCGGGGGGCATCCCCATCGCCGCAAATCCAGATACCAGTTTAAGTTGTTGTTCGGGACCTCGAGACCGCTTGGATGATTTTGTGTCGAAGTCGAGTGAATGCCATGCGCTTGCATAGATTTCAGGAGGTTCTCGAAACGATGTTCACGCATTGAGCCTCCGGCAATTTCGCAAAAGTCTGGCACAAGAAGGTCGAAACACTCTACGGTCGCATTGGTCGGTGCCATCTCGCTATCGAGGTCCTGAGCCTTCATGTAGAAAGCTTTGATGTTTTGGGGGTAATCTGTAACAAATACTGGGCTATTTCCCTTGCCTACTTTTGTGGCGATGTATTTCTCGTGCTCGGTGTGGAGATCCTCGCCCCATTGAGGGACATGAACAAAAGAGGCATCGGCAGCTTGCAGCAGTCGAACAGCCTCGGTGTACGAGATGCGTGGCCATGTGTCTTGGGTGAGACCTAGCCAGCGCTGACCAACCTGTTCAGCCATGGCTATGTCTTGGGACCGCTCAGCTGTCGGGTTGAGCAGCTCTGCGACGACCCTCGAGCCAGATAAGTCAGTGACGATATGCTTGAGCATATCTTCCACAAGATCCATCACGGAGCCTAAGGAGTCAGTAAAGCTTAGCTCAGCCTCCAGCATGTAGAACTCGCTCAGGTGCCGTGTTGTGTCGCTCTGTTCAGCTCGGAACGTTGGTGACAACGTCCATACATTTCCAACTCCCAGGGCCAGTGCTTCCAAGTGTAGCTGGGCAGAGACGGTAGTGAAGACGTCTTTGCGAAAGAAGGGCTTGGCATCTGAGGCGTGACGTTGTTGGCTGGAAAGCACGTGAAAGACCTCCCCGGCACCCTCACAGTCTGAGGATGTCAGTATTGGCGTATGTGTCTGGACAAATTGGCGGCTGTTAAAAAATGTAGTCAGGGATGCGATGATGGCCGAGCGGAAGCGCAAGACGGTTGAGTTGAATGGGATTCGGGCTCGCAGGTGGGGCAGCGACCTCAAAAACTCGGGCGTCTGGTATTTCTTTTGTATTGGAAATGTCTGAGAGGAAAATGAGCACCAGAACTCGGTTCGCGGGGAGCCGAAACAAACCTTGGCATCGGACGGACCCAGCACAGTGGCTTGTGAAACCTGCAGCTCATGACTCTGGCCGCGACCCTGAGACGGAGTCCAGGAGCCATTTAATCGAACAGCGGCTCCGATGGTCAAGCTGCAAGAACCCAGTCAGCAGCGAGTGCCTATGAAGAGAATGAAAGAAACGTACCCATCAGCCTGGTCCGCGGGCACCACGGCCTGTAGTGACTCGAGAGAGGAGCCGTCGCCCAGAGACACAAAGTGATGGTGTTTCTGAGCGCGGACAGATCGGACGTAGCCATCTACTCTGACGCCGTCCACCGGGGCAGCGGGCTTGGAGTCGAGCAAGGTAGAGAGGGTGGTTGGGCCGGTGGATATGCAAGCGATCCGTGTTGCATCTCCGAAAGGTGGCGTCCTCGGCAGCGCTTTCCTCAGGCGTGGGAGGAGGAAGGTCATCTCAATATAATCTAAATGAGAGACGGGACATGAAGTAAGAGGAGGAGAGCTCAATTGTGCTTTACTGCCTAGGCCGCCATGAAAATAAGAAGGTAAAGTGAGACAAGGCCGTTTGTTTGGCTGAGTATGGATGAGTATTTGCTCATACTATCATGTCAATCGGCCTGCCCCGGGTGAAAGGTAGAGTTCTCAGCCGGAGATGGGTGGAGACGTGTCTGCCAAGAATCGGGACCTGAAATATGCCGAAGCCGTCGTGTTGCTTGCTTAGTCATAATGATACGGCCTCCGTGATACTACCTTACTACTTACTCTACTATGTACATAGTCATTCCATATATAAACTTTTCTCAGTACTGACATAAACTTTTTCATATTGGCTTTTCTCATCAACATTATATAAAGCGGTCAACAACCTTCAAATTACCATTTCCTCCCCTG
The DNA here is from genome assembly GCA_022578795.1 of Xylariaceae sp. FL0255. NCBI lineage: Eukaryota > Fungi > Ascomycota > Sordariomycetes > Xylariales > Xylariaceae > Xylariaceae sp. FL0255. Next base: position 339,104 of record MU388818.1, on the reverse strand, counting down.
TTGTTTCGTTTTTCACATACCTCCCATCCGCTGGTCACAAAATGCATACGCCTCACCTGAGACAGCGCCTCCCGTTTCCCCTCCCGTGATGGAAAAGAAACATTTTCTTGACCATGAGACGCGCTATTTCACCTGAAGACTTGGGTGTTATGTCCTCGAAGAGAAGGGCCGCCTGTCTCTACTCGTGGGACTCGACGCAATACCTGCGGTATGTGCGTGATTGCTTAAGCTTTCTCTGTGATACCCCTTCGGGCCGCCGAGGTCTTGCTCTTTGCGAAGACAGCTCGCATCGGTCACTGGCCTGGCCCCTTTCTATCACCGAAGACTACATCGGAATTTTCTCTCGCAGGACAGTGATCTGTGCGAGACGCTGTGCTAGTGTTGCCAGCTTGGGACGGCCGCTTGTTGAACATGGTCACAGGATGTCTCACGATGCTGCGCACTGAGAGGTACAACTGAGATCTGTGCTTCCTCGGTTGTCTGCAGTGCTTCATGATCTCAACACACATCTTCCCATTTACTAAGGGTTTGGGGCTAGATGGTGCCACAGTATCCCGATTTATTTTCAGTTCTCGAATAACCAATTCAACTTTTGAGAAAGCGTCATCTCAATGTCTTATATATATGGAGCTCAATCATGCAATCATTTTGTTTTGTTACACTCCCCTTCGCTCCCCCGCTTGCCCCCACCAACCAACCTATGCAGAGCATTTCTCGGGCCAGAATGGGTAGGGCATTTGCTTATACTATAAGTACTCGAGCCATCCCTGACCCCTTTTTGCTTCTATGGGGTGGTCATCATGTGCATGTGGAGGAGGGAGTCCGTGATAGACAAGAAACATCAGGAGGATTGATTGCTTCGTCATCTCTAGCATACGAAATGCCTTCGTCCAAGCCCAGACCCGGCGAGGTGGCTGCTGAAGCGAAGAGACATTACATTCCACTAATTCGGAATGAATATGCCCACCAGTGGCCAACTCATTCGTACCTATTTCAGAAACCTCTGGAGCAGATTCCTCTGCAGCCACTGGGTCCCCTATTTCCTTCGCATCCCGAGTTTTGTGAGTTTCGTCTATGCTAGAAATACCTGGTCTTGCTTGCCGATCTGACTAAAATCGCCCAGATGTACGCCCGGGGGACCCCGTCGATTTTGCCATTGACTGGCGGGGGCGTGTTCATACCCGCATACCTTTTATATGCACGGCAAATGACAAACGAGCTGGTGGCGACTGGGAGACAGGTGTGGTCGGATATGAAGAGCGTCTTTGCAGACGCAGTACCCTCTCGGCTACTTTGAGTATTCCAGGACCTGAATCTCAAGTTCCTTGCAATTATCCTATACCATCCGAAGGAGGAATCTATTCCGAGTTTGTCGTCGTCTTCCGCGGACCGCACGACCAGTACAAGAAATTGGACCAATGGTACGACTTGCCGGTGGTCTCGATGCCGGCAGCCCGCTGGCCAAAGCTTAGTCACATGGGATCGAAATACGCCTTTCCGATCGAGCGAGACTTGGTCAAAACGAAGATCCGTTCGTGTCTCAGAATATGCGCGTATTACGGCCACCGATCCGTTGTGATAGGAGATTTCGGTCTGGGAAATGGACACCGTAACCCACCTCAGGAGCTGGCCGAAATTTGGAGAGAAGTTTTTCTTTATGATCCAGACATTCGAGGTCGGTTTGACCATGTAGCATTCGTGTTTGAAGACGTCTACCAAAGCACGGCGAAACTGATTCTCGACGACATTGCCAAGAAGTCCAAATCGAGCAGCTCGAGAGGAAGGTCAAGTCGCCACTCGAGCTCACACTCGAGTGCAGACGCAACCATCTCGAGCGATTTTGATATTTTCCAACACGTATTCAGCCCCGGCGAGATTCACAATCTCATGAGCCGTCCAGATCCCCGTTACGACATCTCGATGCTGACTATCTGACAAATCTATCCGTGCAAGAGATATCTGTCAACTATTTGCGTGGCGGGTGATACAGTGGTCGATGTAACCTGAGCCGGATCTATCCGAAAGGCGCCGGTCTGAGAATTGGCAATTGATGGTCGCCGGTACTACGTTGAGCTTTTTGGCTTTGGAATATGTTGGCGTCTATCAATTTACTTCAGTTACCGGTGGTTTTTTGCTTTCATGTGCGCGAGGCGGTCACTTTGCCCGCCTTCCACATAGGTCTTGCTGCCCTCGCGCCAGTTTCAGCAGAGCAGCATCTACGGATGACCTGCCTATGTCTTATGATTGCATTGGTGGTGGACTGCTTCTTTTAATAATCAATCCACCAGTATCTGATTGATCAACATGAGTAGTGATCCCATCCTATCTTCTGCACTGATGAAGCTGCAGCACGAGGAAAGTGGTGTTAGTGTTTGTTGTAGCACCGAATGAAACCTGACCGCACAGAGTTATCATCTGAGCGAGCGGTGAACAAGAAATCTATACTTGAGCGGTGAAGAGCCCCATTTGGACTCGAATCGAGGAGTTGCTAGCAGGCGGTAGTAGTGAAGAGAGACGTAGTGGGTGGTACACCAAGATTGAGACATGCATGCGTCTGGTACTTAGACACACAGGCGGCGACAAGTGGAAGTCCCCGATTTTAAGCATCATTTGAGTAGAGCTAACGGACGTAAGAAGCCTGTCGGCCTACCGTTTTTTGCGCCGAGTCGGATTAGAGAGTTGACCGCCCCCACGTACCATGGGAGCAAGCGGCCGTATCACCCGAGCAAGCAAGACACAGTGGTCTATATGTCTCGAAGGCTTCTACACGTTGCTAAGCCGAGCGGGCGAGACTCTCGAATTCATAGAATGATGCGCCTGGCAGGATTTCACAGCGGCAAGTCCGAATGCGGCAGAACAAATGTCACAAAAGAGAGGCTCAGGTGAATTAGGTAAGTTATTGCCGCAAGGGGGCCAAGAAGGTCGCGGCCGAGAGCGGGATGAAGGACGTCTCGGAGTCGTTGTCTTCAATTCCCCATTTTGATCATGACATGGCACCTAAGAATGATCTATCACAAAGATAGTCGCTGTCGGTGCCCTCGATACGGAGATCCGGCCGCGGGTCGTCGCAGGGGACTCGACAATCCCGATTCCTTACGTCTCTGAACCACACCATCCTCGACCCTTCTCGGATTCACCTTGCTGAAACATGACAACGCTCAAAGTGGCATGCCATCATCATGGCAAGCTTTTACTCTAAACTCATGCTTGGGCAACATAGGTAGGTGGTAGCTAGGTAGAACCATGCTAAGCTGTGGCCACTGGAAAAATTGCCTGCCTTGTACACACGCTCATCTAGGCTTGGTTGACTCGCGCATAATATTGAGATGTCGTGGATGTATGTAGATTCATGATATTGGGTGTATTGTTACTTCTAAGCTTAAAAGTAGTTTTGACGCAGGCCCGTGAAACTCGATACCAGCGAACTTCCTCCGTCATCCTCTTTCCGTCTTTGGCCAGCCAACTATACGCCTCATTGTCAATTTACTGATTGGCCATTGCAGTTATTTAGGACGACTTACCTCAAGTTGTACACCTTTATGTATGTGTACCAACCAATCCACATAGCTTTGCGCCTCATTGTTTCGGTCTTCATATAACATCCTGGCGAATTCGTACTCGGCACCATCTAGTCCCTGCCTCGCTAGTTGGATCGTCAATGCTTTCGAACCGCGTAGCGACCTGAGGAACTCTATCAAATTTCGAACCTGAGCGTTGAGATGCGTTTCTAGAACAGGGAGAGCCGAGCTGTAAGGGTCAAGCTTGTTCAGGCTATCTTTGTCTTCGCCGAAAAGGTCGACAAGCAGGTTTGGCGACGTTTGCGCATGGAGCCAGAGCAAGCATTGCTGGCCGTTATCAACCAGATAGACGCCGCCAGGTTCGACTCGGCTGAAGGATGTTCGGATGGCTGGTGGTAGCTTCAAGTGGCCAGTCTTTTCGTCCGTAAAGCCGTCATCGGGGTTGAGATTATGTATCGGGATCATCCTCGGATACAGGTATAGACTGAGCTCTGATGGGCCCATTGATCGGATCATGCGCATTTCATGCACCCTCCGATCCGATGTCTCATTTCCCCCTTTGAACGCTCGACATTTCATAAGCCCAAGCATGTACATGGAGAACTCCTTAAGTTTCTCAGGCATGACTAGTTGTGCAGGAGGGTGGGGCTGTGATGAAAAGTTTTTGCGATATCCGGCCAAGATGTCAATGGTCTTTTCTGTGAGACCCAACCTGATATCTTTGAGTGCACTTGATGTTGACGAGAGCTTTGAAGCAGCCTCTTTGGCAATAATGGTATAGACAGCATCTTGATCTATAAATTTCATGCAGTCTCTCGCGTTGTCGCTGATGCTAGCAACGACATTGCAGCAACGAACACGACGTTGGCCGCTCGCTGTCGTATACAGCAGCGCAGATTGGAAGTGCGCGTCCAATTTGGAGTCGAGCTTCCCATCATAACCAAAAGTTACACCGATGGCCTTATCAGCATCGATGACGCCAATCTCCAAGTCGGCCCCAAATGTATGTTGGATAAAATTGCCGTGGTACGCGGATATTTGCAATCCGTTAGAGCATCGAACTTTCATCAATGCTTGATAACCTGTCTCTCTAGTAACTGTATGCTTAATCTCCTGCGAGAGCTTTGCGTTATCTCGGCCAGCCACAAAGTTAGGGTAATAGAATGTTTCGCCGCCGGTCGTAGATGAGACGTGGCCTATGCATATCAATCAGTGCTCCACTTCACCTTCAGTCTTTCTGACAAAACTTACCGATGGTGGCGATATCCAGATAGCCGCCAGAAGGAGCCGCCAGGAAGAAGTCGGCACCAACACCGGCGGCTACCATCTTCTCAGTGACCTTTTTCCACGCAGGATGTTCAGTTGTGAACAGTTTCTTGTCAATCTCGCCGCCTGGATACTTGCCGTCGTCCCGCATGAAGAGCCTGCCTGGGCCCCATGTGGGAAGGGAGGATAATGAGCAGACCATTTTGCCTCCTGTTTTCTCCAAAGCCGCAAGACAAGAGCCCAATGCAGGTAGTAAGGCAGGTTCGGGGTTCTTTATATCAGCAAAAAGTGTAGGTAACCGCGTCAACAGAGATGTAATAATAGATTCAGACTCATATGGATCAACAAAGAGGCCGTCGCTGAGTGGTACAAAAGGATCTTCAATATCTGGCATGATCATCATTTGGGCTTGTTCGAGAGCAGGCTAGGTGGAAATCAGCATGGCGAAGTCAAGTAGGTCTTGGATCGACAGAGGGATTGGACTCACGTTGCAATTGTAAAAATGAACATCCTTGTCGTAGGTGACAAAACCGACCTTGGCACCGGCGGGCAATGACCGTCTGGGTTCGCCGTTATTGTCGACGTCTTGGGCGCCATCAGGTGCATAGAGCGAGGAGAGGATGCCCTCGCAGAAAGCCTCGAGGAAGCCCTTGTTAAAGGCTTCCTGAGTGACGTCGATAACGAATAACCAGTGCAAGCCTGTGGGCTCCTTAGTCCAGTATTCCTTAGGTACTGTGAACTCAACAGTTCCCCTGGTGAGCTCAGGCCGCTGGTCACGATCTACGCGAACACCCTGGGGGGTTATGGCACAGAAATACTCAGCGGGTGTGTCGTTGGGGTACGTGCAGAGGTTGCAGACAAACTTGCTGCCGCCAGAGCGGAACATCATGAAGGGGTTGATGTATGCACGGCATCGGTGACATCTAGGAGGGCCCTGGTCACCAAAGTCAAGGACGGGGATGTCCATTTCACCGGCCTGAAGAGGGGCCAGGGGCTGCAGGACCAGGCCGAGGGGGAGGCCGGTGCTGTTGAAGGCGTCGGCGCCGACGGGGATGTTGTTCATGGTCAAGCGGGCGAACTTGGGAGAGGAATTCCCCTGGTCGTAGGCGACGAAGGAGATGGTGGCAGGGGGAGGCACGTGGCGCTCAAAGGTGGGATAGACGTTGTTGAGGTAGTACTGCTGGGGGACGTCTCGCGACACGGGCACGCTGGGGATGTCGTCAGGGGAGACGCCGCCGCCGCCGCCACCACCTGAGGTGGGCACAAGGGCTGAAGGTTGTAGTTGGCCATTCCTGGCGGCGAACTGGGCGGGAGAAGCGGCAGAAACGGGATCGAAGGGCGCGTTGACGGGAGCGGGGAAGATATTGGGCGACAGCGGCTGGCCTCCGGGGGTCACGGAGGGATCGGCATTGAGGAAGGCAGTAGCAGGAGTGGCGGCGGGAGGGATGCCGTTGTAGGGCTGGGAAGAGCCTTGGGGAGCATCGACGGTGTGAAATGCATGACGATCCTTCTTCTTCCTCCGGGCAGTATGCTGGCCATCTAGCGACATGGAGGCCATCTGTTGGGCCAGGGGGTTCTGAGAGGCATCATATTGCTGCTGTTGGGCGACAGGCGGCTGGAACTGGGGAGGAGCAGGCTGGGTGGTGCGGTCGGGGTTGTTTGGGTCGAGCTGCTCGCCGTGGCCGAGGGCGTGGTACAGATTGTAGTCGGACATGGTGGATGGAAGGGATGGACAACAGGACCGCAGGGATGTCTAATAGTGGGCAGAGAATGCCATTGCAGATGTTCTCGCTATGGCACACTCAGCGACATATGGGACTCGGAACAAGACGTGTTGAAAGAAGGATGGACTTTTTCCTGAGGCCACTTGGATGTTTTAGTATCGAATCGAGACGATGCTATTCCCAATGTGGGGTCTCCCTTTCCACTTGCATCCTACCTAGGTACCACCAGTAGTACATTTTATTAGTATTTACATACTACATGTACACATACCCTATACCTGCCGGCATTGCTCTAATCGATACAGTGCTCCTGCCGAGCATGCTTTAGGTACTTTCCGTGGTATTATTATCTGAAGTTCTGGACAAGCAAGCAAGCAAAGCAAGCTCACTAACCTGAAATGCGTTAGCGTCATATGCCCATCTTGATGCGCATTCAACCTCACAAAGCGGCGCATAGTACCTTTCCTTTGGTTTATTAGTATTGTTAGGCACATTCCCACTTCGCGTACAAACCAACACTGACAAAGACTGATAATACCAATACCAATATCAGTTACAAAACAAATACGCCGGGCATGTCTTGAACTTCACAATTAACCCGGGTACATAACATATCATGCGCCAGCCATGTTCACCTTCAGTCCCTTGCAAGGCGCCCTGTCCGAAGCCACTGCCTCCCAGTCCATCCTCGAGCTCGACGGCGGCATCAAGATTCTCGTCGACGTCGGTTGGGACGAGTCCTTCGATGTCGCCAAGCTGAAACAACTCGAAAAACACGTTCCCACTCTATCCTTGGTTCTCCTTACTCATGCCACAACCCACCACATCGCCGCCTTTGCCCACTGCTGCAAGCATTTCCCTCTCTTCAACCGCATCCCCGTCTACGCCACCACTCCCATCATCGCCCTCGGCCGCACCCTGATCCAGGACCTCTACCAATCCACCCCCGCTGCGGCCACCACCCTCCCCGAGCACGCTCTCAAGGACCTGTCCTATGCCCCTCTCGATTCCGCCTCCCAATTCCTCCTGCAGCCACCCACTCCTCAAGAGATTGCCACATACTTCTCTCTCGTCCACCCCCTCAAATACTCCCAGCCTCATCAGCCTCTCAGTTCTCCCTTCTCGCCCCCATTAAACGGCCTGACCATCACCGCCTACAACTCCGGCCACACCCTAGGCGGCACTATCTGGCATATACAGCATGGTCTTGAATCCGTAGTCTATGCCGTCGACTGGAACCAGGGACGCGAGAATGTCTATGCCGGCGCCGCCTGGTTAGGAGGGGCCGGTGGTGGTGGTGCCGAGGTCATCGAGCAGCTGAGGAAACCCACCGCCCTGGTTTGCAGCAGTCGCGGCGGGGAGAAGCCATCGGCCTCCGGCGGTCGAGCCAAAAGGGACGAACAACTCCTCGATAAAGTGAGATCATGCGTCGCCAACGGCGGCACTGTTCTGATCCCTACCGATTCTAGTGCTCGCGTCCTAGAGCTTGCATACCTGCTGGAACATGCCTGGCGCGCTGATTCTGCGTCGTCCGACGGTCAATTGAAAGCCGCTAAACTCTATCTAGCCGGCCGCAATGTTCATAGCGTCATGAAATACGCACGGAGTATGTTGGAGTGGATGGACGATAGCATTGTCCGTGAATTCGAAACTGTTGCCGACGGCTCTAGGCGGGCTAACGGAACCACGGCTGGTGACAAACAGGCTAAAGAAGCTGGGCCGTTCGACTTCAGGTTCCTCCGACTACTAGACAGAAGAGGACAAGTCGACAAGGTTGTTTCTAGTGAATCCGATGGTCTTTCTCCTTCTGGCAAGGTCATCATCGCGAGCGATGCCAGTTTAGAATGGGGATTTTCCAAGACTGTGCTCACGAATGTTGCCCGAGACCCCACAAACATGATCATTCTCACTGAGTGTCCTTCCCTCACTTCAGAAACAAAACCGTCACTGGCCAGGACCCTTTGGAACTGGTGGAAGGATGAAAAGGCAGACTCTAGTACCGATCGTGAAGTAGAGATCACCCATGTGGAGAGGCAAGCTCTAGAGGGAAGTGATCTAGCACTGTATCAACAATGGCTCGCGCAGCAACGCCAACTTCAAACGACTCTACAGGGGACCGGGACTGCCATGTTAGAGAATTCTGGGGATGTGGCAGACGATGTTTCTGAGTCTTCGTCTGAATCAGAAGACTCCGAAGACGAGCATCAAGGCAGAGCTCTGAATGCTTCAACGACCCTGGGCCAGGTTGGCCGAAAAAAGGCTGCTCTGAGCGATGAAGACTTGGGTGTGAACGTGATATTGAAGAAGAAAGGTGTCCACGACTTCGATATTAGAAACAAGAAAGGCCGGGATAGGATGTTCCCACATCCCGTTCGACGGAAACGCAATGATGAATATGGAGAACTCATCCGACCAGAAGACTTCCTAAGAGCTGAGGAGCGAGACGATGCTGATGGTGTCGACATGAACCAACAGGGCGAGAGCCGCGATGGCCTAGGGAAAAAGCGCAAGTGGGATGAAGCGACTACCACCCCCAAGAACCAAGGCTTGCAAGCCAATAAGCGACCAACGCTTACCCGAAACTTGACTGAAGAGCATGAGTTGATCGCCATAGACGCGGTCGACGATGAATTAGACGCTGTTCCCGAAGATGCAGATGAAGGAGTCGTTGGACCCTCGAAGCTTGTGACCACGTCCGAGAAACTCAGCGTGAAGTTACAAGTCGAGTTCATTAATTTTACTGGAATTCACGACAAGCGCAGTTTGCACATGCTAATCCCGCTAATCCAGCCTCGGAAGCTCATTCTCATCGGAGGCAGCCAGGAGGATACAACGATGCTTGCTACCGACTGCAGAAAGCTCATGGCGGAGGGGTCACTTGATATATATACCCCTAGTGTCGGTACCACCGTCGACGCAAGCGTGGATACCAATGCCTGGGTGGTAAAATTGGCGCCGACGCTAGTGAAGCAACTCAAGTGGCAGAGCGTACGCGGGCTCAGTATTGCGACAGTGACGGGTCGGCTTCTTGCGATGCAGAAACACTTAGGGCTAATTCCCAGCGAGGATGTGGCCAACAAGCGCGTCAAAACAGAACAATCCCAAACAGACGAGAAGGTAGAAGTTGCAGTAGAGCCAACGCTGGACATACTCCCGTCCAGCATGGCGTCGGCAACTCGATCGGTGGCACAGCCCCTTCACGTAGGCGATCTCCGGCTGGCGGATCTACGAAAAGCAATGCAGCAATCAGGACACACGGCCGAGTTCCGCGGAGAGGGTACATTGTTGATCGATGGCTCAGTCGTGGTTCGGAAGACCGTGACAGGTCGCATCGACGTGGAAAGCGTTGGTCTTCCCACGGACGGCGGGCCGGCATCTTTTCTTGGCGGGACTTTCTATGCCGTGAAGCGAACGATTTACGAGAATCTAGCTGTAGTTGCGGGCGCATAATTGAGTTAAGTTTCGATGCGATAGACCGTCTCAACCGTCTCAACGGGAAAAGACAACGAGATGAGCGCTCTGTACAGTATGTACACCATGTACCTCTCAGATACTACGAATACTTCATGAATCGGGAAATTACCAATATGCTACCTATTCCCTTCGCCGTCTTCTTCCTTCCGCAGTAGTATTGATTGGGCCTGCGAGAATTACTCAGGTGTGATATCAAGATCTTTGATGTGGTACGACAAGGGGCTTGGAAAGCTATAACCTCGTTAACCCATGATAAGCTGGCTGACAACCTCGCCTCCCTGTTCAAGAGCAAATGCCTGGCAATGCACGTTCACTTGGAAAGCCATTAATGATGGATTGGATCGTTGGTGTAAAGGGAACCTGTCCATCAACATCTATCCCACCTCCACCCTTCCCTCGACCTTTGCCCACTCTACCGCATATATACTTGGGTAATCGACATTGGATCTATCGCGTGGGACCCTGTGTTCGCCCGTTGTCAAGTGAGATTCTGGCAGGCGCAGATTTTCGTCCTAGCTACCTATTTGGGTGCAGACGAAATAGAGCGCCGGGCAGGCGCGGGCGGTTTTCACACTCATACTTTCCACCATCGCCTGACGTCCTTTCCCTCACTTCATCATCTCGGGTTCTTCCCTACCTACTTCACTCCTACATAATCCGTAAGCACTCATTACTTTCTACTTTTGACAAATTGAGATAACTCTTTCTCATTCATTACATCGTGTCAGCACCCTCGCCCAGTAGGGATCCCGAGGGTTTTTCTGTGCTATCATTCCTCCCACTATCTTCGCACTCAACGGACCATCCATCATCACGGGCGACTTTGTTTCCACAAAGTTTCCGACTCTGCCGATCTTATCATGGCATCCGCAGGCCGGCTACTCACCGAATTCCACCCTTATCCTCGCCTTCCCGTTGAACTCAAGGCCATGATTTGGAGGCACGCCCTCAACGAGCTATCCCCTTCTGCGCACAACTTCAATCTCGAGCCCGAGAACAAGGATCGCTCCAAACTTGCCATCAAGCCCTCTCAGAGTTACTGGGGCCGAGACCCATCAGCATGGACGCACATCCCCTACATTCTCAGAGGCTGTGACATCGCCCACCTCTTCACCCGCGACCTTTCTCCCAAGGGAATGAAGATCTACCAGAAGAAGAACTACAAGTTCGAGAAGGACGCACAGGCGGACGGCACCACTAAGGAGGTCGTGATCGATGAAAAGAAAGACCTCGTCAAGTTCAACCTTCGCTACGGCCAATCGCTTGCCTCGGTCGTGGTGCTCACGAATCACGAGCCGCAGCCTGCCCTGAACGGTATCACTCGCATCGGTGTCGATCTGCCCCAGGTGCAAACCTCTCTGGATAAACGGTCCCGCCCCTTTTGGTGCGACCATCAGACGCCTCTTACAGCCCATAGCAGTACCAACCACATCTGCCCTTCGGCCGTCATCCGTTTTTTCCGACTTTGCAAAGACCTCAGGACTTTCTACATCATACTCACTCCGACAAAGAATCTGTATGCGATTCCCTACTTTACAGGACGTGTCCGCCGCTTCTGGAAAGTCCAGGGAAATAAAACTGGTGTTCCGCAGATGAGACTGGACGTGTTTTCAGTCTTCCAAGGTACTGTTCTCGGTCTTACTTTTTACCGCCTCGACCATTTCAACCAGAAAAAATAAATGTTTCAGTGCTAATGCGACATGAAAAACAGAGAATGCTGAGAAGAAAGGCCTCGAACAGTTCCACGACAGGAAAGGATCCTATTGCGAGATCACCTCGGAACTGACAAGAAGCTATTTTAATGTGGAGATGGAGGGAGTCTGGAGGGCCAAAGGAAAGATCGAGCGTTCCTGGGCACGGCTCCGTCGCGTTCATGGGGGTCAAGGTCTGCCGGCTATTAGGATCAAAGTTCTTTGTTTCTGCGATCTGCGCAATGCACAAGGTCCCAAGGGAGAGCGCATTCGCTAAAGAACGGCATGCATGGATTGTATGATAACTCGGCGCTCATTTGTTTCAAGCATCGGCAAACAAGAGTCTTCTTTCCTTATCTGCCCTGCTCCCTCGTCCTGAGGACTGTAGCAGCATGAGCATTCGTACTTCTAATCTAGGCTTCTCGACTGGAAGAGCCGAATCCGGCTTAGAAAATAGCCCTGCGATGGATTTCTACAAGATATTGCCCTGAATACTACTGATGGATTACTGTATTTCCCCCCTTCTCATTGCTGCTGACTTGTGCTTGCTTGTCTCCTGTAGTGTCCAACTCTAACGCTCCGTCTTAAGCGCTCCGGTCTACTGATGAAACAAAAGAAATTAAGTCCGATTGAATGAATGACACACCCCGACTCGTCGTCATATCTGCAGGCTTAAAGGGTAATTACACAAGCTCGAGGTCGTCTTCCTCTTCATCGAGGAATCCCAACCCGCTATCATATTTCCTCTTCTTACTCCTCCCTGCGCCAGATCGCGCCAGATCACCGGACAGGAAAGATCCTGGTTCAGGCGTAGCAGGAGTCGACTTATCCGTCGTCGCGGACGAGGACCGAGTCCGCCGTCTTGTCGAGGTAGCAGCGGCGGCTGTAGCCCTCTCGAGCTCGGCCTTGAGTGCGTGGACGGCTTCTCGTGCACTCCTCTGCTCCTCGTCGACTCGTCTCTCGAGCCCGGCGTTCTCAACCCGCAGCTTGCGGATTATTTCGTGCGCCCGACGTAGACTGTCTGCAGTAAGGTGTTAGCACTGGACCAGAATTAGGGGAGCAGTGAGCATAATGCGCCGCGGGACGATTTCTGTACACACCATTGATACCATATATCTCCCGTCTCAACTCCGCCACCCGCGCATCGCGTAGCGCTAGCGCTGCGCCGTTTGACTTATTCCGAACCTTTGTCTCCGCCTCCTTCCGCCTCCGCAGCTCGCGTTGTTGCGTGCGCAGTTCTTCGGTCTCCGTCAGTGTAGCCGCGAGCTTAGTCTCGAGGTCGGTGATGTCGGCCGTCTTCTGACTCAGCTCCGCCTGCATACAATCTATGCGGATTTGAAGGCTCGCTTCACCTTCCTTGCTGTCTGTCTCGAGGCGCTGGATGAGGGACTCCAATTCGCTGATGTCTCGCCTGTAGCCATCTGCAGCACCCTTGAGGCGGTCAAGCCCGATTTCAAGTTCGGCAATGCGCTCGTCGCGCTCGCGGATCGCGGTATCGTTGCTTTTTAATTGTTTGTTCATGTCGTCCATGCAGTCGACGCGGGCCCCGAGTTGCTGGCGGAGGGACAGCTCAAGGGCATGGTACTCGTCGATGGCCTCGTCATCCTCATGAGACTTACGCGCCATATCGCGCAAGCGGGTGAGGACGAGATCAAGGACCTCGGCCCCGTGATGCGAGAGCGGAAGGGTGATCTCCCCGGGCGTGAGATATTCTAGCTCTAGGCGAGCTGTGCGGAACCCGGAGGCAATCGAGGCGATCATATCGCTCGCATCGGATCCTGGAAATCCCAGTGAGGTAATGGACAAGCTCAGTTCAGAAAGGGCTGCAGTGCGATCTGATAGCGTTTGAAGCACAAGATCAAGATGTTTCTCAAGGCCTGGCGTGATATCATCAGAGTCTATGTTTTGGGGCTTCCGTTCTTCCACATTCGAAAGTTTGTCAGTAAGACGACTCTGCAAGGCGACGTGTGAATCCAACGCATCGGCCAACTTGGTCAGTTCAAGGCGCAAAGATCCCATTTCATTTCTGAGAGCTTCTTTTTCCATATCAGGAATAGCTGTCTGGGTGCCTATATGTGACGACTGGGGCGTGACAGGAGTAATCGCTATCCGCATAGAGCATGGCGTTGCAGGTGCCGTGGGGCTTGTGCAAGGCGGCGTAGGGAATGACGCAGATGCAGAAGTTGACGTTATGATTTTCTGCCTCCTCGAAGGCGTACTGCACGCTACATCACCCATCGTCGTATCTCCAGAGCCCTCGTCAGCGCCATCTAAAAAGTCGTCTGAAAAGGGATCTCGGGCCGCGAGCGTCCAGTCATAGAAAGAGCTCTCGTCTTGATCTATGCCGCTGAGTGCATCATCTTCGACAGACTCCTGTTGCTGGGCCAATTCTCTTCGCAGAGTATCAATCTGCTCTTCGAGTTGCACAATACGCTCCGTGTCTTGAATGAGTGTCGTGTTTTGAAGACGTTCGATCTCAGCATCACGGCCTGCAAGTTCCAGGCGCAGACGCTCTATTTCAGCCTGGGCGGCGGCTACTTCTACCGCCTTTTGCACTCGACGTGTTCGTGTCCCCGCGCCTCCCTTAACACTCTTCTTCGGCTTAACTTGAACCGGTAGGGTCTCAGTATCGAGTCCATGGGATCGAGTTCGTCGTCCTTCTTCATCGCTCCTCCTGCTTATAGCTGGTGTGGAGTGACGCCGTCGCTTCGGCGAAGGCTCTTCGAGTGATGATCGTTTAATCATAGGCGTTAGCCCCGTAGAACTCGGAGAATAGTGATGGGGATCAAGACCAGGATCCGAGAAGCGAACTCTTTTTTTGGTGCGGGACTTGCTTGGTGTTTTTGTCACTAATGATGCTGGGGGCAGTCGGGGCAGTCGGGGCGGTTGTAATGCGGTTGTGCTTGTCCGATGGCGTGGTGTACGCCGGAGAGCAATGGGTAGATCTAAGTTATCATACATCTTGCAGATTGTATTTTCTTTATTCCAGTATCATAGTACAGGAGCAGCGATTGCTCGGAGAAGAGGGTGAAAGGGAGAGAAATCACTGTAAATCTCAGAAATTCACGGTATAAGACTACATATTAAGAAGGACGAATATTGTTTTTTCTGTTTTCACAGAGAGTCGCGTCTTGTTCCAGATGATCCGGACAGCAAAGTAAACATGGAGTATAAAGTCAATAAAATCCGTGGAGTGTTTACTAATTTCCTATAATAGTCTAGCCTTGCTGTCACGAGAGCTCACAGCCAATCAATTTTTCATTGCAGGGATATCTTGGGGTAGTGAAAGTCGAGTGGAGAGCCTACTATACGGAGTACAGGCTATACACATGAGCAAACACGTTGCCAATGGAGTAACCACCTGGGCCTCTAGCCGTCATCTAGTCTTTGTGGGTTTGGGGGGGGTTTGAGATGCAGGTTGAACTCTTTCGAATTACAGTTGTGGTTGGCTTCAATGGCCATATCTCCTAACACGGTTATCAAGTGTCTTGCCGTGGGACTACCATCTTTCATAACATACTAAGCAAGGCACGTACCAATTACTGTCGACAAGAAGTTTGCCCAGGATAAATAGCAATCTTGGTTGGCTCTTATCTGGTTACACAATGGTTGCACCTTAAAAACAGTATAGCTTCGAACTAATCGCCAATTAGGCTTGGCCTTAGTTACATTTTGTAATCCTAATAAGACAGTAAAGGAAAGTGCAAATCTTCACATTGACGAGGGTCTCGCATTGGATGGAATTCACCCGAACAAGCGAGACCGCCCCCGTGCGGGGAATCTCAATACAACACCTGATGATGCAGTTGAGTATCACTTCGACATCGAGCTTATCTCGCATCATCCCACGACGATCACTGCTATCATTGGCCGCCATGCAGCATCCATCGCTCATAACGTAGCACTTACTTTGTAGATATCAAGTGGTGGGGAATCTGGACCCGTTAGTATGGAAGGTCCATTCTCTGCTGCTCTTCGATGGTGCAACAACCATCTACATTCATTTGAGCCTTTCCCATAATCTTCGAACAACAATGTTGGTCAAAATAGCTACTGGCACTTGGATGCCAGCCTGGGTCCCCGAGTCGACGACGGCCGTCTCTGTCCTCCTTGTGCTTTGTTCCGTCGTGCAATCTTGGTATGTGTGTCCCTGGGTAGCATCATGTTCATTTACTAACTCTCGTCTCAGTGAGTGGCTATCTCCAACAATGGCAAATTACTTGACTTACACCACCATGATTCTGTGTCCTTACAGGCACGGGTGGCTACGATGGATCTATGTTGAATGGCTTGAACATTCTCCCTGTCTATCTTGATTACTTCCAGCTCACCGCGGTCACGACGGGCTTGAATACAGCATCTGTCTTTATTGGCGGTACCATTGCATCGGTGGTAGCCGGGATAATCACCGACAAATATGGTCGACGTCTCGCAATTTTCTGGTCCTGTGTTATTACTCTGGTTGGCGTCATTCTCCAGGCTGCTGCTCAAGATATTGCTAGTAAGTGATCTCTGGATTCATTCTCTCCCCTTTCCAGTAACTTGAGGGCGCCCGACATGCATGCCTCGGGCGTACAACTCACTCCTTCGAACACCGGAACTACCTAGAAGAAGAACACTTTGTTGACTCCAGCGGATGTAGTGTTCGTGCTCGGTCGTGTCATTCTAGGCTTTGGGACTATCGTATCTGGCATAGCTGCCGGCGTCTATCTGTCCGAGACGTTTGCAAGCCGATGGCGTGCGTGGGGCGTTGGATTGCTTAATGATTTTTATTAGTGAGTGTAGATGAGGATAGGAGTACACCGAATCTAGGCTTACCTGTTTGCTTCTTAAGTGTCGGCGCACTCATTGCTGCGGGCATCACGCTAGGAACTGGCCAGTGGCAGTCAACCGTAAGTCGTCCTGCTCTTCTTGGATAGCTGCCATGATGTAAATGCTGACATGGAATCTCAAGTGGGCATGGCGACTCCCTTCCCTTATTCAAGGCATATTCGCTCTCCTCTGTATCTTCATCCTGCCCTTTGTGTAAGTCGAAACGATACCAACAATACAGACAACACTAGTGTCATGCATCTAACATCCCTCAAGGCCCGAGAGTCCTCGCTGGCTTGTTCATGAGGGACATTTCGACGATGCCAGAACTACGGTAGCTTTGACCAATGCCAATGGCGATATCCACGACCCTGTCACCATTACAGTTTACAAAGAGATTGTTGATACCCTCGAGTGGGAAAAGGCCGCGGGTCGTACTATGAGTCCCATGGAAATTATCAAAACGCCTTCGGCACGAAAGCGATTCCTCATAGGCATGTCGCCCGGCCCGTTTTCTTGCATCGCCGGAAATATCATCGCATCATACTACTTAGGTACAGTAATTCCCAAATTCATGTAGGAATCCAAGTTAACGGTGCATAGGGGCCGAACTTGATACTGCAGGAATCAAAGACTCTCTCGCACAGCTCCAGGCGGTTCGTCTCATCCTTATCCACCATGCTTATTACTCTTGCCTTAGATACTGACTGAAATAGAATGTCGTGCTAAATGTCTGGTGTCTCGCTTGCTCGCTTGCTGGCACCCAGCTGGCCGCGGTCTGGGGTCGCAAACCCACTGCACGTGAGTTCATGCTCGTTGAAATCCAGTCATGAAGAGGGAAAGCTGACGCTTTGGTCTTCAGTCACTTCCCAGGTCCTTCTCTTCACCTCACTCTTCATCATCGGGGGTCTCACCAAGAAATACAACGACAATCCGAACGGGGCGTCTCAGAGTCTGATCTACGGAGACGTGGCTGTCATGTTCCTGTTCCAAGGCTTTTACTCTATCGCTTGGACTCCGCTCCTATATCTCTATCCCCCGGAGGTTATGAATTACTCGATCCGCGCCAACGGACTCGCTTTCTCCACCTTCTTGTTAAATGCCCTGGCGTATGTTACCCTTATGCACATTCTGCTCACCTTGATGCTAACTTTGAATAGGTTGGTTTTCGTATTCATCATGGTAAGAAACATCACTACCATTGTTCATCATATATAGATAACAACTAATATAAATAGCCTATTGGTTTGTACAACATAGGCTGGAAGATGTACGTCGTCAACGCCTCGTGGGACGTCATCATCACCGTCTTGATAGTAAGTCTTCCTCCCACTAAGGCATGCAGAACTTAATGGCTAATGAGTCTTCACAAGGCTGTGTACTGGGTCGAGACCAAAGGGAAAACGCTGGAGGAAATCGACGCGCTGTTTGAGGGAGAGAAACACTCCTCGGTGCCGGATGTCGAGACAGTTCTCAAAGGCCATGAGGACGACGTAGACTGGAAGAAGACAGAGCAAGAGCTTGAGCGTTATAATTAATGCCGTTATCGTTGCAGTCATCTCTCATTTCGTCACGACACGGGCTTAGAAATATGGTGATCTAGAGATGGCTCTCTATAACTCCTTGTTGTGCTAACCAGGAAACGATGGGTTTGGTATTGAAACTATCATTCGAACCGCTCTAGTAAGCTTGGCCCCATCGGCAACTACTTAGTATTTACAGTGATTACATGTAGTAGTTGATACATAACTCACTGGTAACAATAGCGCGTTCATTGAACTCGTGAGGAGGTACAAGTCCACTATATAGCATAACTCTGAGCATCGGGCAAAGATATATTTATGACACTATGTCGCCGTCACTGCCTCCCATGTGGTTAATAACCAGCGTCTCCAACGATCTGGGCTTCCTCCTCACGCTCCGGGCTCTGAAAGCGGGCCACCATGTCTTTGGATCCCTGCGCAACAAGGAGAAAATTGCGGATGCGGCGCATCAAGGCCGCCGCCGGCCACTTAGTTGAGATGGATATGACGGAATCGCAGACCATCATCCACAGCAACATCCGAGCCGTCGGCCACATCGACTACCCGGTCCACAATGCGGGCTACTCTATCTTCTCGACTCTGGAGCAGTTGAGGTGAGTGGACTTGTTCCCAAAATATCGTAACTGTTCATCTGGTTTGGTTTGGACGAGCGGATGATTCATCTCAACTTATCTCTGAGGACTATATGGTAAGGATGACATCACCGGCTTAATGTACGCTGATATTTTTGGGCCTATATACACCATACAAGCTGCGTTGCAGATCATGCGCCCACGTCGAGCGGGCACCATTATCAACATATACAGTGTTGCAGCCCAGGGACCGCTACCAGCTAGGCTAGTGAGGCCGTTTCCATGGAAGTCCCGCTGAGTATTGAATGGCCAAAAACCCACTGACATGTGAACAGCGCATTGTACGCGGCATCCAAAGCTGCCGTTGAGGCTAGTAAGTAAACGGCAGTGTCAAAATCGACGAACAAAATACACGAAGAGGGTGCAGACTTCCGACCAGAGCAATATGTAGTGACAGAAGCCCTCCGAAAAGAAGTAGAGTCATTCAATATCAAATTCCTAGTCGTCCAACCCGGCTCGCTCCGGACGAATTTCATGCGCGGGATCCGGACCTGCGCGAACCCGATGCCGTCTGACTACGGGGTCACGTACATAAGCCGCAAGGTTGATAGATCGATTTAAACTCTACGACGGCGGACAGCCAAACAACCCGGAGAAGGCAGCCGAGCGTATTTTCGAGATAGTCACTAGGCAATGCATAGGTGGCGGGCAGTCTGGAAAAGTCCAACGGCTCGCGCTGGGCGAGGATGCTTTGTCGTGCGTGCAGCAGAGTTGCGAGAGGCAAGCCCATGATATTGCCCTGGGTGAAGAGGTCGCGCGGAGGCATCGGGTTTGATGCATAAACGGAAGACATATGAAATGAATATGTGGACTTTTGACAGCAGCAATTATGCGACTTGTAAGACATCATTTATTTTCTCTATTCTGAGGCGGAGGATGTGTCAATGCACCAAGTAAAAAAAAAAAAAAACCAAAGTCCCAGAGAACGCCAGGAGGTAAATGCAGTCCCAGCCTCATTGCTATGTACAAACGCAATTTATGCAAACAAGGTACACAACCTACAACTTCATTCCCGACATCTTTGCCACCCGCAAGCTCTGCCTCATGCTCAAATCCAGCATGATCTCCTCACTGCCACCGGGAATGGCGTACGCGCGCACATCGCGATAGAGTCGCTCGACCTTGGCGCCCTGGCCGCCGCGCGAGTAGCTGAGACCACCGAAGATCTGACTGGCCTCACGGGCGCAGAACTCGAACGTCAGCGTGCTCTGGGCCTTGAGGCCGGCGATGGCGCCGCCAAGGCGCAGCATGGCTTCAGTCTCGCCCATCTTCTCGCACTGGTAGACAAGGTTCTCTAGCCAGTTATACGAGGCCTCGATCTGGCGGGCCATGTGTGCCAGCTTCATGCGGATCACCGGGTGGTCGATCAACTTCTTGCCGAATGTTCTCCGCTTGTTGGCATATTTGACTGATTCCTCGTAGCACACGCGCGAGAACCGCAGAGATTGAATGATGATCCCGACACGCTCGTGGTTGAAGTTTGTCATGATGCCTGCAAAACAATCATTAGCCTGACATAATCGTCACACCGTAGTTCTCACGAAATACTCACACTTGAAACCCTGGTTCTCCTTGCCAAGCAAATTCTCAACTGGCACCTTGACGTCTTCGAATGTGATATATGTCGTACCGCTGGACCATACGCCCTGGCAGTCCATACGTCTCGTGCTAACACCACCCATGTCGCGCTCAATCAACAGGAGAGAAACGCCATTCATGCCCTCGCCACCAGTCCGCACGGCCGTAGTAAAGTAGTCACACCAGATACCGTTGGTAATCCACTTCTTCTCACCGTTAACAATGTAGTGCTTACCATCCTCTGAGAGCTTGGCCTCGCACGTCAAGTTGGCTACGTCACTTCCGGCATCAGGCTCTGTGATAGCAAGGCAGATACGCTTCTCGCCGGTCAGGATGCCGGGCATGATGCGGTCCTTGAGAGCCTTCTTGCCGAACTTGATCAAGGGCGGTCCGCCAATGCCGAAGCCGCCAATCATGCTCCAGACAAAGCCACCCGAGCCAACACGGGATAGCTCGTCGGTGATGATCATCTCATGGAACAGATCCCACTGGTCAGGTGATACCGACTTAACGGTATTCTTGGTGTACTCCACAGGGTAGTGGACGCCCAGGAGGCCAGCAAGATATCCACGACGGCCCATCTCGAGGAAGATTTCTTTGGGCACTTCCTTTTTCTCGTCCCACTCCGTGACGTTGGGCTCGATAGCAGTCTCCACCCATTCTCGAACTTCAGCGCGGAGGGCAGCGTGGGATTCGTTGTAATAGGGCGAGTGGTACTTGAAACGGGTCAGTTAGCTCTCAGACATAAAACGCCAGGGATGAATGATGCACACATTTTGGTACCAACTGGGGTCGGAAAAGGGGATCTGCGAGCCAAACATCTCCAGCGCCTCGCTCCCCTCCTGCGCAGCCTTAGGGGCGGCGGCCTTCTTCGGCATGGGAGCGGCGGCGGCGGGTGATGGTATAGGCTCGGCGGACTTGGGCTTGGAGTCTAGTGATCCGATCTGGAGCGAGGGCTTGAATTTCTTGAGGATCCCCTCGTTGTGATACTTCCAGAACGGCTTGGAGGCATCTTTGCCAGCAACACGGGCCAGGATCTTCTTGCCACCGGGGTGCTCGTCTTGGAACTTGGTCAAATCGTAGACGTCGTCATCGACAACGATCCATAAGGAATCGCCTTTGTTGTGCAACGCCACGTCTTCCTTACTGAACGTCTTAGACATGATGGGCAACTATTAACTCGATGCTGGTGAGTAGGGACTAAGGAATGTGGTCTAGGGATAGTGGAAGGATCAGTAGTAGGAGTAGGAGAAGTAACAAAAGATGGATGCACTATGGTTTATTATCAAGGCACAACTCAATCTTCACATGCTCGCCATGAGTCGTGAATGCGCCGGAAAACCATTGCGGCATCAGGGACCGTGTCATGTGTCCATTTTGGCATGTGATCGCATTCCTCGGGCACTGCTGATGTCATTGTTCCTGTCGCGGTGGGGCCGAGGCATTTTTCAATTGGGCCTTCCCCGGAACAGTAGACCCAGTCCATTGGACGGGACGGCATTTTGCACATATGGGGATAGATGTATAAAATCAGGAGAAGATTCATAGCTGATTGAATTCAATTCATGCATGGTATGCGATGGTGGTATCATGTCTCTCTAGTTGATTAACACACGCAGCAGGCTGATTGGGATACAAAGGGATTCGGGAATGAGGAAGTATAAGTGAAAAGATGCTGCTGCCGAAGATGAACAACCCGACTCCACACATGCAAGCAACGCCATCTAGACCATTGGTTCTATCAACCAGTCTCAGGCGGCCACCCAATGTCCAAATCTTCAAGTGCCGCTAGCCTCTTCTCTCTTGTCTCTTTCTATATTCAGTATGCTTAAATCAGCGCTTTCTTCTCTCCCAGAGAACTCCAAAAACAATAGGCATTGTCAGCATTTGTCCACATCAATTAATTATGTCTTTACCGTGGAAGCGGTGGCAATGCCTTGTCTAGCTCTTCTCGGCTGATACGAGCCCGGGCCAGCTTGCCGTTCACGCTCCCACTGGTGCTTCCACTTCTTTTCCGGCCTTCATCAAAGCTGCCGTTGGCTTCAGGGTAGCTTGTTTTGGGAGGCGTTGGCGGCCCTCTGCCGCCTATCCCATGGGGACCTAGGTCGGTAAACCCGTTGTCCCTAGGTGACGGGGTGAATGGTCGGGCGTCGTGAGTACTCTCCCCACGGCTTCGTCCACCCAGCGATGCTGCCTCCGCAGACTCCTCAACGACCGGGAGCACGGTATGAGAGTTGGCTCTGGTGTTGTTTTGTGGGGCAGATGTCATCAGCTTCCGCTCGTGGATCTGCTCTTCGCTGGCCACATCTTTCTCATGCTTCGTCGCGCTCTTCAAAGCCTTTTCTACAATTGGATTCGGTTCTGGAGATCCGGGGCTCCTCATCCCAGGCGGGGCCGGGGGCAAGTACGTCGGCACAGGCGGGATTTTTTCATCTTCAGCCCTGGCTGCTGCCGCTGCTCGATCTCTTTGGTCTCTGGCAGCTTCCTCTGGTGACATGGTAATGCCTGACATAAAATTGAGAAATCGATCGCCGTATTCTTCTGGTGGTAAGGCCGATATTTGTGTACGATCGTGGGACAATCCTTTCCAGAAGTGCTCGATCTTTTTGATCATTCCGTACTAGAGATCGTGGGGTGAGTATGTCAAACAAGATGAAAGTGGGCAACTAATTCCAGCTTACGTGTGTCAAGCAGTCGATGACCCCAAGGTAGTACACCTCGTCACCGGGAGTGTTGTCTTCATGAGTTGCACGCAAGCCACCGTCATCGTTGTAGAAAAGGCCACCTCGTGCATGACCTTCGGCTAACTCATCGGGCATTCTATCACTGGTCTGACCCATAGGTACGGGACGTTCCGCCTTAATCATCTGCCTGAGCTCCCTCGCTTTTCGTGCGCTCTCTAATTTGGAGGGCGTGCGCATCAAGATAGTGCTCGGGTCGACCCCTTCCTCTGCCTGTCCAGCACCTCCGGGATTGAAGACTTGAAGAGTCTTGTCTCGCAGATTTTCCTCATTTCCCTTTCGCAAATCATGCATCCCGACCAAGAGGGAATAGTCCATAATCTTCAACTTCTGCAAGAGCTTGACATCTCTTTGGAGCTGTTGTAGGAAGAGTTGCTTCTTTTGGAGCCCTAATTCGAGGTGTCTCTGTCGGCGCAACCAGTTCAGGTCTTTCAACGTAGCTCGGGGATTCTTCTCTAGCTCGTCCTCCTTGTAGAGTCTACCAACGGTCGAGCCCTTGAGATCGAAGGTCGTGTGGATATCACGGTGAGGGGGGAATAAATTGTTCATGACAACAAAGTGAATCTTCTTCCCATATGGCATCTTGACCCGGTGCAGGCCATAAAACTGGGATAGAAGGGTATTGGGGTTGTCTGTTACGTGGTTATAGTAGTCCTTCAAGATCTTGCGGAGGAACTTGTGTTCGCTGTGGTGGATTGTCTTGATGATGTATTTGTAGTCGCGGGAGAAATAGAAGAAGCTACCGCTCTTGCCTGGAGAACCAAGTTCAGAGAGGATGTACTTCCCGGTCAACGACATCAGATAATCAGCCGGATCCAGTCTAAAGAGGGCACGCAAGTGGCGAAAGACCCAGGGTGCATAGTCCTTGAACTTGAAGTCATATTTGGCCGAAGGGACCAGTTCATTCCCGGCACTGAATCACGTCAGCAAAAGGGGTACGGAGAGGCGCGGTTGGGGGGGGGGGGGGGGGGGCCAACACACAAAACAAAGTTGGACTTTTGCTTGGCGCATAAATCCAAAACGGACAAGGGCCGGGCAACGTTTGAAT